>VUQG01035096.1:0-13090 GCA_015106755.1 Etia nguti
TTGGATTTGATACCACAGGAGATCCTTTCTTAACTAGGTGATAAACAATTGTGCTCTTCTCTGTGTAGGAAAGGCATTGGTTTCCATTCGTTTTACACACATCTCCACACCCCTTTACACCGCGTTCCAAACTATTATGCAAATTGTGTTTAAGTGTCATAAAGATCTACACATCTACACACCCCTTTACACCGTGCTCCAAATTATTATGCAAATTGTGTTTAAGTGTCATAAAGATCTACACATCTACACACCCCTTTGCACACATCTCCACGCCCCTTTACACACATCTCAACACCACTTAAAGAAATTGATGTTTTTAGTTTTTGTTTGAAAAATATCTTTTGTGTGCTTGATTTGGTTATCTAAAATTTCAGAATTGACACACCTTTAAAAACTCCTCATGTTCTGTTGACTTGACAGATCAAGTTGTCTGTATGGTACCTGCTGCCTCGTTGGAATGAGCTACTCCATTGGCTTTTTGAGATTCTGCAAACAGGTGAGCTTCAATCATGCTTTTATCTCAGCTCTAAAATCTCTCCTTCGGGCCTCTGAAATAAAATGGCACAAAGTGAAAACAAGAATACATCCAAAAAAAAAAAAACCTTCACTGCGAGTTATTATTCTCTTCAAGTCTCCAGACTGCTTAAAAATGACAGCTGTTATAATTGGCTCTGTGTTTTTTCAGAGGATAACATCCATTGGTTACAAAAAGGAAAACAAAAGCAATCGAGACCAGGTGAAAGCAGCTTGATAATAAACACAGAGAGATGATATGAGCTGTCAGCGCAGTGCTTCATCCCAGTGTCTTGGGATGCTGCACAAGCTTCCAGTCTAACATTGATGGATATTAGAACTGTCTTCAAAACAAAATGCATAAAATGAGCATTTTTTAATAAGAAGCAAGTGATAAACATTCATTGTGCACTGGCAGAAGTCCTCCATGAAATGTTTTAAAAGGAAAACCTTGCAAGTTCTTTGAGGTAAAGCTATAAACAAGATAATTCTCTATGAGGGCGCAATTAAGACAAGACAACAAGAAGAAGAAGATAGATCCAGATACTCCAGTATTTTTTTGTAATTTTTTGTGTATCAGTGAAATGTAGGCCTAGAGAAAGGGCTTAGTACTAAGTTCTCTATAAATCTAGCACTTTAGAAATTATTAAATGCTGTTTTGCTTATGTTAACCAAAGCCAAGTCATAGACAGTTGCTCCAAACAAGCTTAAGTGACTGCCATACATGTTAATATATTTGAACTAAATCACTGAAGCACTTCACTTCGATCACACAAAGTTGTGGTTCAGAATAAGAAATCACTGTTCTCTGTGAGTTTCTTTACGAGAAAGTACTTAAACTGGAAGAACGTGACATCTGATAGGCCTCGATCTACTTTTACGGGTGTAAGGAGCATTAAAATTCTTCACACATTTTGAGAAAGCGTCAGTTTGTGATTATAAGGGGGCTTAACAAATGAAATACTGATATGAAAAAGCAGCCTGGAGTCATGGTGTTTCTTAAAGATAAGGTTAGAGGATAAGCTGCTCTTACATCCTAAACTGTTCGATGACATTTCAGTTTTAAGTCATTTATCTCATTGTCGGATGCTTTGGGGAATCATTTTCTTGAAACTGAGCAAAAGTGAAATCCCGTGGATGTGAAGTGTGGCTGTTTTGCTTCCAAATAAACAATAAATAAAATGCAGTAAAACTTGGTATGACCCACAAAATGTTGTAGTTTGATCATTTTAATAGGTTGCTGTACTTCAAATTCTATCAAATGTGGGAATTAGGAATCAGAAGTTGAATTAGGCTGACATGAAGTCACGCTCTGTGAGCGAATCCTCCACCAAAGCTTATGCCCTATTTTAGAATTTGAAATGTCTGGATCCATTTCTAAAATGAAAGATTCTTCCTTTGCCCACTGTCCTCTTCTCCAACAAGTTTTACGAAACTCAGTTTAGTAGTTTTTTGTGTGATCCTGCTGACAGACAAACAAAAAGCTCTGAAAACATACCTCCATCTCAGCTCCTTGGCAGAGGAATAACATAAATCTTCAGCTTCCCAGGGCTTTGAAGAGCTTCACAATATTTTTGTGTCCCCAGCTTTACTGTTTTGATTCTTTCTTGTCGCACTTCTAGTGTGTAGTATGAAATCTACATGGTAAGCACCAAACAGCAAATAGACTCACTGACTAGTTGTTAGTGAAGATGAAAAAACATGCAGAATTACAGTGTCCTCTTACATATGTGTAATGCAGTGCACTCTCACATGTATCTGAGATTAGTATTTAAGTGTATGAAGACTCTAGATTGCTTGGATGCAGTTACTGACTGAATTAATTTGAAGCAGAAACCATGGCTGACTTTTAATCCACTGCAAACTATGGCGGTGTATTTTGTTTTCAATTTAAAGCATGGCAGGAAGTATCATGCAAATTACTTGCTTTGGGGATAATCTGAATGACAAGCTTGCACTCGAATAGGCATGTGGTAAGTGATAACTGCTGGTACTTGAGGTTCAGAGTAAATCAGTGTTCTAAACGATTATCGATACCATTTTGCCAAGCTGACCATCGTCACTGGAAATCCCTCAAGTTGAAAAGACCTGGTCTGTTGCTTTCAAGTGTAGCAGCAGTGAGTTTAGAGCAACCTCTTTCAAATTGGTTAGTTCTGGCTTCAATACACAACACAGAGAACACCTGTCCTTCACTCTTGGGATGTATGCATGCATGCAGGTCTCCATTCGCTGCCTGCTTTGTCGTTTCATCCAACTTCCATCCACATCAGCAATAAATCATGTATCCTGTAGCTTAATTTAGCCAAATAATTTATATTTTACAATGATAAGGTGTTTTAAGCCTTTAATAGTTACAGCAATGATTTGTTTTATGAAATATGCCTGTTTGTTTTGTTGCTGAGAGCATCTGTCAGCTTGATTTAAGAGCAGTTAGCGTAGTTCAAAGAGTGGATATGATAAATCTGCACAGAAATTGATGTTTAGAAACAATTTGTTGTTTTGTGGATGTTGCAGGACAGTTTCTTGCCTTTGAGCAATTGCCCAGCAACCATAAGAGATCCCAGGAAGTTGTTTCTCAGAGCCAAAAAATGATTCAGTGCATAACCCCTCATAAAACCATAAAACGGTTATTTGTCTTTTTAACCCATTTATTACCATGTCAGGAGATGGATTTAGTTGTTGTTAGGTGACTTAGTGTTTTTTTTTCCCCTTTCTTTTTTCTGCAGTTGTGTAAGGTCATACATTTAATAGCTGTACTAAATACGAACAATAACTGAATTGGTGTATACAACATATAATGTAAAAAATCATAGCTTGTGAGGTGAGAAAATGGCTGGTGATAACATTAAAGGGATTGGGGATGTAACGCACTGTTTCGTCTATCAGATGTGCAAACAGATTCTCACATCCTCCTTCATAGTGTGTCCTTTCTTGATGTCTCATTCTGAATTACAATTTCTTCTTCAGGCGACTCTCCAGTTCTGTGTTGTCAAACCCATCATGGCAGTCATCACCATCATCCTGCAGGCCTTTGGCAAATATCACGATGGAGATTTTAAGTGAGCACCACCTCTCTTTGCATTTCCTTCTCCATGTATCATATGCTTCCACATGATTGCCAGAAGGCTTGTTTGCTGTTTATGTGCATGGGAACAATTTGGAAATGGAGATAATTATATCACCTCTTCCCAGCTGGCATGATGAAAATAGTTGAATTAAAAGTATTTATTTTAAGCTGAAACTGATGGATAGAAACTTCACAGGTGCCCTGCTGCATTTGTCCCAATTGTGTCACATGTGTAGCCACACTCACAGCTTCATGGGCATTGTTGATAATGTATTGAGTAAAGTTTTTGCTTTTTGCAACTTTCCCTGGAATGTAGTGTTTTAAAATGAAAGCCCTTCATTCTTTTTATGTTATACTTGGAGGAGAAGCATTGCTTCATTTCACATTTTTACTTTCTGTCAAAAGCTGGGGATAAATTGCAGACAGAAAGATTTAATTACAGCATGCTTTAGTGCTTCACACGTGCCAATAAGGTTTTTAACAGAACAAGGAGAGGGTAATATATTCAATAAAATTAGCTTTAGCATATAATCAAAAGCTATAAAATCTGCAGGCC
Source organism: Etia nguti (assembly GCA_015106755.1). Lineage (NCBI taxonomy): Eukaryota > Metazoa > Chordata > Actinopteri > Cichliformes > Cichlidae > Etia > Etia nguti. The sequence goes on from VUQG01035096.1 coordinate 4,140, forward strand.
GTAAATTCTGCCTGACTTATTTTCAGGTGCTCTTCTGTGCCTCTTGATTCACTGTCTCTCTCTGAAGATTCAGCTGTGACAACACTTGTTTCAAAACGAAGCACGGAGTTCAATGAGGGCTTTATATAGAAGTATCCAATCAGCTTTATATCATCGCCCGCTTTTTAGAAGTTTAAAGTTAGACTTAATTAAATTCTTCTTCTTATTTCTTCATATACTTCAACGAAAAAAATGGCAGTCAGAAATAAGTGTCTTTCTTCACATCTTTCTTTAGGCTCTGCAGTAAAGCTATAATGATTCACAGATTGTTTACTTATACGCTTTCAGCCAACCGTGCACAGTATACTGCATGGGAGTAATTAGTGTAGTCACAGCTGAATCCTCAGAGAGGCTCTCTAGAATGCAAAAAGGGTAAAAAGGCAGGCTGACAATCAAAAATGTCTGTTTACTGGATGCATCCTAGAAATAAGAAGGCTGTGTATACATATAAGTCTTAACCTCTTCTTCAAAGAAGAGGACAAAAAGATGCGATATGGCTGAAATGTCCTCAAATTTAAGCCACTTCTTTTCAGTCAGCTTGAAGAGCTGAAGAAGTCAAAACCCGAATAAGTAGACACTATCGAAAAAAATCAGAGAGAGGAAATATGTTTGCAAATTTACTATGCTGTTCTTCCAACTCTCTTTTCATGCAGTGTGAATGGAGGATACCTGTATATCACAATCATCTACAACATTTCAGTCAGCCTGGCCCTCTACGCTCTATTCCTTTTCTACTTTGCAACAAGTGACCTGCTCAGACCGTACGAACCGGTGCTCAAGTTTCTCACAATTAAATCCGTCATTTTCTTATCCTTCTGGCAAGGTAAGCTCACTGCACTTGTCCTTTTTTTTTCTTTTTTCTTTTTTCTTTTCTTTGCCAGCACATAGAATTATATAAATTGATTTAAAAATGTTGTGTCTTTTTGAAGGAATGGTCCTTGCCATCCTGGAGCGCTGTGGCGTCATTCCCAATGCACTTTTCATCGACGGACATGAGGTTGGCGCTGGTACTGTGGCAGCAGGCTGGCAGAACTTTATCATCTGTATTGAAATGTTCTTTGCTGCCATTGCCCTCAGATACGCCTTCACCTGCACTGTCTACCAGGAGAAAAAAAATGAAGTGCCAGGTGAGTGATGTCGTTTTTACAGAGAACAGAGGAAACCAATTGATTGTTACCTCTTGTCCTCGCCTTGAAAATCTGTTGACGTGTTCCCAGGCTAATTGCCCTTCTTCCCTAGAGAATAAGGAGTGACACTGGCCTGAAAGCATGAGAAGTAAAAGTAATTGAATTGCCCTGTACCTCTTTAGACCAGCAACTTAGAGGAGTCACAATACCTCTGATTTAAGCGATATAGAAACTGAAATGTGTAGCTATAGATTTACACATTTGTACTTGAGTTAAATCTAGTGCAAACATGAACTATGTGACTGTAGGAGTTGCTGTCAGACTACCAGCATATAATTTGACTAATAAGTTAGAGAAAATTTGCCTTTGAGCAAACCAGAGGAAAATGAGGGGAAAGGTACTGTACTTTAGAAAGCCCTCAAAAAAGTTGATTCTGTTCATCTGGACGTAGCGAATTACAACCTGGATGATTGAGAATGCATCAAGAAGATACTTTAGAAAGCATGAAGAGAGCGATGCTGCTTGCAAGAAAATTGCTAAAGATAAAAATAAAAGGTAAAAGACGTGCCTTCTGTCATTTTGCAATGTTTCCTGATATAGGAAATCCTACGTTCCTTAAAATTCTTACCATACACAATTCCTGGAAATGCTGATAAAAAGGGATCGTTTAGTTTGAACTTCTTTGAATTCAAAGTTCAAATGTGGACCACATTTCTTTCTTTTGAAAGATACAACAGTGTTTCTCTATAGTGAGCACCTGATTATTAGATTTCAGTTTTATGTTTTGCTTCATTTATTAAGTCACCCCCTTCAAGAATACAGCTGAACTTTGGGACAATAACATTCATATTCCCTCGGGTGTTGATATGTGTTATTTCAGAAGTTGCCACACCCCTGGTTTACAGTTTCACCAAACCTTGGTCAGCCATGCCTAACTACCACACCTTACGCTGCTTTTTGCACACCTTCGTAAGCCTGAGCCATTTTGTCAGTGAGCCTGAAACCAAAACCTGTGGTTTTTTTACCAGTGTCCCCACCCCCCTTTTTTTTTTTTTATTGCTGTCTTACAATAAACAGACAGTACAAATTTTAGTCAGTTATTTGATGGCTACAAGCAATATTTTTGGTCACTTAACCAGATCAAAAACCATTTTGTCTCTACAATTGAATCATAATACAACGATCAAACAATCTCGATTGCACAGAATAGCCGATGTTTTGCTGTTTTGAACATTTAGAAGCACTAACAAAATATTAAAACTTGCTCCCACCTATAATTGAGACTCTTTATTAAGGGTTTATTAGTTTGTTGTTGTTTTTTAAGACATGAAATTACTTTTTGTGGAAGTTGTGATAGACATTATTGTCAGTACATGAAAACTCAACTCCTTTTTAAATTTTCAATGATTTATTAAAGTACATGCAGTTATTTTTAAAAATAAATGTTCACATCCTTCACCCTATTTGCATTCAGCTGGCCAAATTGATCACTTTTGTGAAGATTTTAAAGCAATTATATTGCAGTCCCACTGCAATTTTGTCTGATTGTTAATGTGCCCCTGTCCTCGTTCTGCTTTTCTACAGAAAACCTCCCCCCAATGCAGAGCATTTCCAGTGGTCTGAAGGAAACGATAAACCCGGGAGACATGGTGCAGGATGCCATCCACAACTTCTCTCCAGCCTATCAGCAGTACACCCAGCAATCCACACAGGAGGTGACCCTGCCCAGCACAAATGGAAAAGTGGCCACAGGCAGCAAGAGCTCCCGCAAGTCTGACAAAATCATGCTGATTACATCTGATGATGAGTTCTAGGCATTTTTCCAGCATGATCCAGGTGTTTGTGCCCTTCCCACCCCTGTTGCTGACCCCCTGGAGAAACAGCTTTATCCTATAGTGCATAAAGCTGGATTGAACCCAGGTGTTTAATTTTCAGTATCCCAGTATTTCAGATGGGCTTCCCTACTTCTGTCCCGTTTAAATGCTAATTTGACCACATGAAGGATTACGTATTAAAATGAATAGCTTAATAGCCAGATATCTGATCTGTGTTCATATCAGCAGTAATAATTGCAGGAAAACGACATGTCGCCTTCACTCTATCAGAGAAGACTGGAGCTCTGTGTTTTATTTAAATCAAGCTGCTGGATTTTCAGCTGTGTCGCTGATGCTGATTCTGTCATTATGTCACCGCTCGCGCTCTGGCCGTCTGAAGTGTGTTCCCTCTGATTCATGTCAGTTTCAAAGAGGAGATGATTAATGTGTGACTCCAGGTGGGAAGCAGGGAAGCCAGCGATGGATGGGAGTGGCACTTCATGGACCGTTTCCCGCATCTGCTTGTTTGAAGTATTTGCTGAGCATTCCTCCACACGGTTTCCTGACAAATGGAAGGATTTGTTCAAAGACGCATTAGTTTTGGAGCAGGCACTTCACAATTCTTTGTGTCTACCGTAGCAGGGATAAACTGGATAAACCTGCCTCCTACAGTGTGGGAGTTACATTATTCTCATTAATTTCCTCAGTGTGCTAAAGAGTGAAACTCAGTGCAACTAGACAGCCGTTTACCAGATTCGTTTTCCACAGTTCCTGCAGCGTTGTAAATACTTTTAGTGGCGCTTTATTTTGTTTTTTAGGCTGACATGCAAACATCACTATTCACATTATGATTCCATGTTCCAGGGATTGTAAAATCTGTACAGAATTTGATTAGTTTAGATTTTGATGTTCTGTTTCTGTTTGGAGTATAATTTGAAAGATCCTAATATATTTATTGTGTGTATTTCAAGCCTAGATAAAACCAAAATGTGTGCTAGGAGAAAAAGACTTTTGCTAATTTCTTTTTTCCCCCTTTAGCAAACATGAGAGTTGTTGCTTTTTCAAACAGAGGCTAACAAAAGCTTTTGAATTTTTATACCCTCTTGTGCCAATAATACCAATAATATCTTTCTGGGAAAGCAGAAATTAATTTACATTTGGGTATAAAAACATTCAAAATGGTTTTAAAATGTTTTATTCTTGTTTCCTAATCAGCCAAATAAAATAAGAGTTTTCCTTCTCCAACTCGCATTTTTTTGGTTTTTCAATGAGAAAAGCTTTATTTGGAAATACGAAACCAGACACAGCGACCCTTATTTATAGGAATAATTTACCACACATTAAATAAGAGCAGAAACAACATAGATTTTATTTGTACATGAGGGTAGTTCATTAAGAAAACATGTAAATGAATGTAAAAATAATTTAGGTGTTTTTTCTTTTTAATAAAATTACACAAATCATTGAAATAAATATAAAATATATGAGCAGAGTAATGACAAGTCATGAATGGTACATACTCAATTTATGCTGCCTTTTTACTGCAAGCCTCAAGACATTTATCTCATACTCACAAACGCAGAAGTTGCTGCTGTTAATTTCATCCATAATTTTAGCCACACCTACTCTGTATACACGCTCCACTCTTACAATATTAAAACTGACTTTCTACATGGCTAAAGTTAAATACTATAGCTTGTAGGACTGGCAAAGCTTGTGTGTCAAAGCTTATTTAATCAAAGACAGCTGATCACCTTGAATGCTTACTCAAGATATACAAGCATGCACATTTCTGTACATGCATTTGCTATAATCATTGTCTCACTTCTATTACTGCTCCTTGGTATTAACTGCTGTTTACTTCAATGTAGAAAGAAAGCTGATCAAACCAAGGTTCGTATTCACCCATGGCAGGAGGGTTTTTTTTATTTTCACCCATAAACATGTCTACATTAATGTATCTACATATTTAAACTTGTCGGTCTGCTAGACTTTTTTGGGTAGCTTAAGAAAAGAGCATGAATAAACTCTCTGCTAGGTCATACTGAAATGTAGAACTTAATTCACCCAGAGGAAGGTTTGTCCTTAATTAGGCACTATACATAAATATATACTTTAAAATTTGAAACTGTTTTTTTCCCCCAGGTAATTATTATTTAGGTGTGCTCATTAAAAAAAAAAAAGTATTCACCTCAGACTCAAATACAGTAATAAGTGCTAAAATTAAAGCAGCCCTGATGTAGCTTAGTTTTGCTTGGAAACTAAACCACAAGAGGTCACTGTAATGCTATGCAGAAAATGCTTTTAGCCACAAAGCCTTTTAGGTGAATGTGCTCAAGAAATAAGTTATGTAAACAGGTAATATGTACTCATTTGTCCAAGGCTTGACACATTCCTTATCTGTAAGAAGCCTGGGTGAACAGTCCTTAAACAGCTTTGGGGTTGTTTGTTAAGCAGTTACAAAAGCATTGCAGTCACTGAAATTTCTGACTTGACATATTCAGAAAAGTATACCAGGTTTAGTGGCTACAGTGGAGGACTAGGTTTGCATGCAGGTTGATCTGTTTTAAGAGCATTTTTCCTCATATTCTATTTGCAACATTCTTGATAACTCCACAGTTAACGCTGCCCAAAAGCCCATTTTGCAAACTGAACACTTGGTTGAAATTAGGCACTTTCAATATTAGGCAGTGTTGAATTATGCACCATCATTCTGTTTCATGTTACACTCGACATGATCAAATTTGACATGACAAAATATCATAGCTTTATATTCTGAGTTCCTACAGATGGTCATCTGCAGCCTGCATGTAACCCTAGTTACTGTCCAAGTCGTGCATTAGATACATTGTGAATGTGCTGAGAAGAACTATTCTTGGGCCATAAATACTCACAAGATGTTACGAGAACAGTTCTCTCGTTGTAAATTTGAATACTATTTTTTTCCTTTTTTTTTTTCTTTTTAAGAGAAAAGTTCAGCATCCATATAATTAGACTTCAAAGACCGATTACATAATCACACCACTCCCAGCATAGTAAAAGACATAAATATAGAAAAATATGTACTATATACTGTATATTTATATAATGTATATGCTTATAAAACTAAGTATCAGGGAAAAAAAAGAACATGGGCTGTATTGACACAAACCAAATGAAAAATACAAAATGAGAGTAAGAACACAGCAATGCCCCTGCTTATAAATCACAGCAGGTTGTACAGCAGCAAAGTTCCCCATACTGTTCTTTGCAGCTATGGAACAGGGGAAGAACAGTCATGTCCTCTTAGCCAAGAGAAAATCCTGACATGAACAATCTATTGACTTCACTCCAAATTGGGAATGGATTCTCGGTAAGAACAGCTCGATTTCAAGTGAATTTCATATTTAAATATTACAAAATGTACAATGAGAGCAAGGTCTTTACTGCATTTAGTTATCTTGACACCACAGCTTCTAGAGATGGGCGTCAGGAGTTCTCTTGTAGAAGAGTGTGTCAAAAGAAAAGTAACTGGTTGCTGTTTCGGAAATACCAACACCGGCGGCAGCACTTCTTGTGACCCAGTATTAGGAATGATTTCTATTTGGACGGAGTTCTCAATCTAAGGGACAACAGAAGCAGTGGGAGCTTTGTCATCTCTAGTCTGTAATATACAGTAAGTAACTTGAATTGCATCATACTTAAAAGGTCTGCTCTTATTATTATTAAATCCAATATGGATTACCTACTAAGAGTTGCATACAAAGAAAAGAGATTAAACACCACTCAGTAAGTGCCTCAGCAGACTATAGTTCACTATCATTAGTTACCTTAGGCACAACTTTCCTGTAAGTGGTTAGACCACATTTTATTTTCACTTAGTTAAGCTCCAGTAACTGCAGAAATGCAAGCGTAACTTCCTTCTTTAAACAAGTGGCCCTGTGATTTTTTTTTTTTTACTTACTGTATCTTAACAGTCTCCTCTAAGTGCTATTTGATGAAAGACACCATTGTCAAACACTTGTTCTTAATCACTTTCGAGTTTTACAATTTAGTCTAACCAAGTCTACCGTTTAAATAGAATTAAAATTTGTTTGTACAATATATATCAAGAAACTTCTGAGTCAAGGGGCTACACACAAATGCAATCACATGCAACAGCTCCAACTGCCTACACTGTCTTTGACAACATAACATAACAGTACTTTTCAGCTATCTGTCAACTAGAATGTAGTTGACAAGAGAAATCGGAACCCTTTCTGAAATCTGATGGTACTCAGACATGTCTTTTCTCAACTGCCAGTAGGAGGAATGAAGGCACAAATGGCACTTTTTAGAATATTGTACAAGGGAAAACAGTACAGTCCAGCAAAGACAAATTCTATCATAATGGCTGATTTTAACTCTTTCCAAATATTAATTTAAGGTGTTTCTTCAAAACTGCAGGATTACATCACTTTCGGCTCTATATAAACAACTTTATTGGATCATTCAAACGTCTCTGAACTGTACTGATACTGCTTTCTAAATAATTTATTTATATAGTTATCATGGTTAAAAAACTAGTATAGCTTTTTAGCTAAACATTGGTCAGTTATCAACAGTATAATGCAAAGATCCCTCAGAACCATTTCTACATAAGATTTCATGTTACTCAAACACTCAATCAAGTGACTTTACTGCTTAGCACCTCCTAAAAGTGCTACGCATATAAGTTTCTGGTGTCTCGTTTGGCCAGCTCTCAAAGGCATCTGATAACTGTGGCCTTGAAGAAGTGTCCATTTGACCTCACAGTGGAAAGATATCACCTCTGTGTTAAAATACATGTGTGATTTAGCATAGATCACATGTAGAACTGTTCAAGGCAACAGACACAGAGGCTCAATAATATTTATACAAAGAAAATATGGTTTGGCAAAGGCTTTAAAAGTATCCATACTGTCTCATATGCATTACTTTAAACCTCTCGTATTTTACTCTTTACATCATAAAGTATGAGAGGTGTCCCAGACCATGTGCTGCCACATAAAGGCATGTCATATACTTGAAATTTGAGTAAAAGCAAATCTCTGCTATCAGTCATGGAGGTAGGGTCACAGAGTCCTGATAACCTGCCGGTGCTGGGTGTCAGGGAGGGGGTTTGCACAGTGCACAGACAATGAAGATTGTGTAAAAGAGACAAATAGAGGGAGACAGAATTGTGAATGCAGCATAACATCACATAGAGCTTGCCACCCCGGCCACCCCTCAGTCTAACTACCGAGCCTCGTCTCAGTGTGGGATGAGTGGGTTCAGACCAGGTCAGAAATAGGAAGGACCAGGCAGGCAAAGGAGAGCCCAGTCCTGTCAACACTAGGAAGGTGCTGAGAAAGCGGATGGACTGGAGTTGTTTTGGCTGGTAGATTTGACGATGGTGATGACGCTGGTGGGGGCAACTTTGCCTGGTGAGAGAGGCCCTCTGGTCACAGTCCGGGCGAAACACTGCAAAGCCTCATACTTGGCTCGCAGTGCATCCAACTCCAATCTCATGCTGGCATTCTCACGTGCCAGCTTGTCCACCTCCTGCTGCAGCTCGGTCTTTTGTCTCTCCAGCTCCTCCTTTTGGGTAACACGTTTGATGCGGCAGCTCGCGGCATAGCCGCGGTTTTTCAGGGTCCGCCGTCGCTGCTTCAATCGCACAACATCCTCCTTGGTGAGCCCACGCAGGTGCTGATTGAGCTCCCGCACAGACATGGCGACCAACTCATCATCGCTGAGCACAGGGGCATTCTCACCCACCTCCTTCTTGACCTGCAGGACACGAGCAGTGCATGAAGGACTGTGTGCAGGCATGAATCACTAAAACATTTTTCAAACTTTTCATGCTTACCTTTAAAGCTTTGCTCGTCTTAAAAGTAGTCGTCATTCCCTGCATGAAGACAAATGACCAGAATCTCACAGAAGACACTGAAAAGTAAAAAAGAAACAAAAAAAAAAAAAAAAAACGATTTAA
>VUQG01035098.1:0-13793 GCA_015106755.1 Etia nguti
GGCAACATTTCAGCAGGCAGTAGAGGACGTAAATCTGCACAGAAACACTGGCAGACAGAAGCACGCAGTACAAACAGATACTTGTCAGACAGACAAATGGAAAGATGGAAATGAATCCAAGTAAATGGAATGTTTAGAGTTTGGGTGAAGGAAACTTAATTCATCCGGGAATGTTGTAGAAGCAATTGAGGGAAAATCTGGCGGTAAAACATAGGAAAGTTTCGCAAAATCATGTAAATATTTCATATCCAGATTGCAAAGAAGAAATCTGAGTGAGGCTCAGAGTCAAAGATGCTTGTCTTCCACATCAAAAGCAGACAGATGTGGAGGTTCTGGACGCCTCCTAGGTGAAGTGTTTCAGGCATGGCCAAATGGAGGCAGACTGAGGAGAGATTACATCTGTCAGCTGGCCTGGGAAAGCCTGACTACTCCCCAAAAGAAGGTGACTAAAGAGAGAGATGTTTGGACATATGTGTTTAGATTGCTGTCCCTGTGATGTGGACCCAGATAAGCAGGAGACAATGGATGATGGATGGATAAAAGACTATTGTATATTATCACTGCCTTCAGCTCTATTACAAAAATACAGTATGACTTGACCATCAGTCTACCTTTCAGTCAAAATCTTTGAAGCTGTGTTTTTGCCAGTTCTTTCTCCTCTATTTGAAACATTATCAGCAGTCGGTGGAGAAACTGGCCATGTGTAAACTGGTAGGCAGCTGCAGACGGGAGGAGATGACATCCTTCAGGAGGCCTTGTTGGAAGAGAAATGTCAGTTCAAATCTGCACCAGCGCTGTACCTGCCATTGAGAGTTCCTTCAACAACATCCAGTCAGCCCCCCCTCATCCTCCCCTCCCCAACCGCTCAGTAGACACTCTGAGTCTGTGTAGCATCCCGGTGTGAACGTCAGAGCTCACGGAAACATCCCTTGCACAAAGACTCTTTCAATGAAGCGTCTCCAGCACCTAAACCAGTAGTATTAGTGTTTCCAGGACAACACTGACATCATTCGACTGCGAAAAAACAAAACAAAACAAAAAAACAATGCAGATTTCCAGGTGATGACATACTGTGTTTGTCTCATCTTTTGTCTCCTTACACAAATAAAAGGTGTCCTCTCCCTCCTGGTGTAGTCCAACCCCCCTCACCACAAGCAGTGGAGCGAGAGCAGCAGTGAGTCAGAGGGCTCAGACTCACACTGCAGGGAGACATTCTTTCAGTCTGACCCGGGGTCTGTTATCTCATTGATGCCTCAAAACACTGACTCACTGAACAACAAGCTCAAAAACAACTCAGTTCAGCCAAAACAACGATGCTGGAAGGCCTGTGTTACATGACTGAATTTCTTAGCCGATTCATAGTTTTCGTTTTTTTCTCTCTCTTTTTTTAATGGCCTTGTTACTGGGCATCAAGCAAAATACAAAAACAACAAAAAACCCAAAACTGCAGTTCCTCTAATGGCAACTAGAGTGTCAGTGTCATATAAAAGATGTGAGTATCTGTTGTGACGCCATCCACTGGTTTCTGAAGTCTTGACATTAACATTTTCACCATCACCATCTTAGTTTCAAAAACATTTGCTCATTGGCTAACAGCTTGTGATTAACAAGCCGTTAGCCAATAATGTAGCACTCCACACTCCATGGTCACTTCTGTCTCAAAAAAAGAACAAAACAACATGGCAGCAGCCAAAATGCTCATGTTGTGCTTTTAAAAAAAAGGGGGAGGGGGGATTCACTGACCAGCATTAGCTACTCCATCTTTTCTATACAGTCTCTGCTGGCATCAGCTGTTGAATCAATTGACTTGACTTCTGTTGATTTGTGGGGAAAAAAACAACACCACCAAGAGTCTGAAACATCTTCCAAATAAGCAATAAATAGATACATTTTAATTTGTCGACTAGAAAATGTTACTGTCACTGTAAACCAGTTTCTTCATTACTGAGTTTACTGAAAAATAACGTTTTTGATCATCTGTTAAAGATACTCCATCAAGAAAACTCCAAACAAGTTCTGGTTATCTCTCCTCAAACAAATCGTGTCTTTGATTTGCAGTAAAACCAGGTTTTGAAATGGCTGTTCACTAAATCCCCGGTGGCTGATTAAGCCGTTTAAATCAAGTGGCTGAGTTTTATTAAAGAACAAAGGCTCCACTGAGTCACACACCAAGGGTTTTAAATAAAACCACAAGCTGATTAAATGAACAAATTCTATGATTAGCTATTGATCTCTGTTATTTAAGCCAGAGCAACTATTGATGTTGTGTGTTTTTGAGATGAACTGCTGCAGTGATGGCTCCATAAATAGATTTCTGTATTGACAGAAAATTCATCAGCATCAGTGTAGATAATGATCCACTGACAGTTTGAACTTGAAGTGATCGGAAAAAGACTAAACCATACATGAGCTGTGCCATCTTCTTAGTTATGGAGGTCTGCTTGAAGCTGACGATGTTTGGTTTGTGGAATCCAGTAAGACAAAACCAGAAATTTTCCCAGCTCTCTATATTAATTGAAACTATAGCGATCCGTGCGTGGAATGCCCTGAACTTCTGCTTTCACGATGCAAACAGGGAAGCAAAACAAAAACTGGACTTCAAATCATGCGCTTACAGTGAAGATCCCAGCCACACCACAGCCCCGTGACAGTGAAGAAGACTCAGCAGAGGCTTTCAAACAGCAGCCGCTTTTGTTAAGGTCACTGTAAAGTAAAACAGATTCAATACAGGGATCTGATCTGAGCGCTGACCCCGACCCCCCACCAGCAGGCAGGGAGCGGTGAGCACAATCATTTAAAAAGCAGGAGTACTCCTCCTTCTCCTCCTCCCGCTCTCAAAGTAACCTGAAGCGTCTCACCGTCCAGCGGCTCGGCTCCTCGGCAGTTGCTGCAGATGTGTTTGATCTCCTTGCAGTGGATCATGAACGGCGTGTTGTTGTTGTTGTTCGCGGCGGGCTCATGATGATGCTGAAGCTGCTGCTTCTCGGAGGTGTTACGGGACTTCATCCTGGCCAGGCAGAAGGCTCTCCTCCTCTTCCCCTCTTCGGACGCAGGGGTTGAGGATGTGCCGTGGGTCTTAGATCCCGACCATGAGCACATCACCTCCCCTCCACAGCCCGCCATGTTTGAGCTGGACTGCAGGAACAGACCCTCTCGTCCTCTGCTCCGCTAGAGGGGATTTCAAACGGTTTGCTGCTCTGTCCACCCTCCGCAAGTCAACCAGCAAACGACGCTGTTTCCCCTCAGTTTCTACAAAATAAAAGGCCACCAGCCGTGCTCTTCCTTTTCAGATCTGTAACCAAGCTGGTACCTTCACAAGACATGAAGCCACTCCCATGTCACCAAGTTACACACGTCCCCGGCCACAAAACTTTCGGTGGACCCCAGCCAACTAGTTTCTACGATCAGCCCCCCCTCTACTTCTCTAATCAGACATATAAATGAATGTGTACACGGGATGAAGAACACTGTTTCTTACTGAAAAAAGTAACCCTCACAACACAAATTCACTAAAAGCTTCTCAGTAAAAATGGAAAATGAATTAGCCATAGGCTTCTTATAGTTTTAAAATGATAACACTATGCTCAATCTCAGTTTGATGTAAGTTTTTATGCACACACACACACACACACACACCTACCTTTGGTGTATGTCAACTTAAAAAAGGAATAAACTATCTTCTCTAATAATAATCATGCAGCTAAAACAGATTTATTCCCTGGATACTCGCTTCTTCTGTTGGGAGCTGCAGCAGGCCCTCCTCTAGGGAGGGCAACTTTTGGGACATTCAGTTTTGGGATATAAATCCACTGTGCTAGTGAGCTGCTGCTACTACGTCTAACCTCCCGCTTAGCTTGAACATCTGAACGTTTCAAAAACTAACTGCAGTGTTTTCATCCCAGATTTGTTGAATAAAAAAAATGCCAATTTTCATAAATCGTTTTTCAAAGTAGTACTCAGTAGTACTTGTTCCGCTGCTAGCCTCAGTAGTGTAGGGGACAAAGAGGCAGGAAAAATTAATGACTCATGGATGAACCAACTGCGCATGGGCCCCAGGACATGCCCACTGGATAATCCGGCCCAGGCAACTTCTTACACTTTATTTAAACAGCCGTAACATGTAAACTGGTATTTGTTATTGCCAGAGGTTTGGGTCTTGTCTAATGTCAGGCTAACAGAGAAAAAAAACTCCATTATGCTCTATTCTTCCTTGGATAATCTCTCTCTAATCTTAACCAAACCAGAGCTTTCATGCAAAATATTACAGAAATCCTGTTTAAAACACGTGTACTACAAAAAGTAATAAATCACTGAATGCAATTCAAGGTATCTGCAGAATAATTGAATACGGACATTCTTGTCAGGTGAGAGATATTAATTGAGATAAACTTTATGACATCAAATAGGCGTCACTATAAGTTGTCATCTTTATGTGGAATATGTATTTGGTGACGACAAAAATGTAAAAATGGTGCTCCACTTCAACCTGGAAAGACCTAGAAAACAAAGTCAGCTAGAGCCCCTTTTAAGTAAAAAACAAAACAAAACAAAAACAAAAAAACGAGTGTGAAGGAGAAGGTCGGGTGGAGGTGGGCTGCAAAGGAGATTGCAAGTTAAAGCTGGTTAAATAGCACTGGATGAGTAGAAGATTTGGAAGAGAAACCCCAACGCATATCCACAGGCTGAAATGTTTTTGGCTGCATTGACTGATACTCAGTGTTCCATTCACAGTATCCACCAATGAACATTTATATGAAAATTCAAAATACAAAATGATTGTAAAAGTCACATGATTTACTTACTTTGGCTTACATAACGTGAAATATATTAGTTTACTACCGATAAAAGAAGCCATACTTGTAGAAAATAGGATTAAAGATTCAGGTAAAAATGGCTTACTACATTCTGAGGAACTTAATGCAAAATGCATCTAAATCAGCTTTTTTGTTGCATCTAATGACTTTCAAACAAAACTGATTGGTGGAGGAAAATTGACAAGGTACACCGCATTAAAAAAAAAAACCCCACAATGTAGACTTAGATGTGCTTTATTAACAAGAAAGCGTATAATCCTCTCGGCATCGGCGTTCTGTTTATCGTTTTTTTCCCGTTACTTTATTTTGAAGGTCCACTTCCTTTCCGGGTTCCACCTATTTTCCCAGCGGTAGCTTTAAGTAGCTCCAGCCCCCATCTCCGCAGCCAATCACAGTCTGCACGCGGATCACTGACGCGCGTTCGAGTTCCAATGAGGTTGAAGCACGGACATTTACAATGTAGTATTTTTAATCAAAGAAGGAAAACATGGAAAACCAAGGGAATGACTTTTTACATTCAGAAGCAAAGCCACGTACTCTGCCTGAGTGTGACACTTACATCTGTCCCTTCTATGTGTTTGTATATATGCTTACAGGCCACTTTATTAGACACACTTTGCCAGTACCGTGTTTGACCTCCTTTTCCATTCAGAACTGCCTTAATTCTTTGAGACACAGACTTAACAAAGTGCTGGAAACATTCATCTGAGATTTCTGTTCATGTTGACACAACAGTATCACACAGTTGCTGCAGATTTGTCAGCTGTAATGCATGTAAGCCATGATTCACATCTTGCGCTTCACCACATCCCAAAGATGCTCTATTGGATTGAGCATCTAGTGCCTGTGGAGGTCATTGGAGTACAGTGAACTTATTGTTATTTGTCATGTCAAGAAACCAGTTTGAAATGATCTGAGCTTTGTCACATGGCATGTCATCCTGCTGGAAGGAGCCATTAGAAGATGAGTACATTGTGGTCATAAAGGGATGGACATGGTCACTCAGGTCTGAATATTGCAACAGAAATCAAAACTCATCAGACCAGGCAACATTTTTCCAACCTGCTACTGTCAAATTTTGGTGAGCAAGTGCAAACTGTAGCCTCAAAATTTAAGATATAGATATAATATAGTGCTATATTATTCCAACAGATCATTTCACCATATCAGTGCAGGCTACACTTAAAATGGAGTTCTTTGTTCCCACCATCACCAAATGCTTGTGCATGTCTGATTATTGGGATTCTCTCTCTAATGTTGTAAGGTCGTTTCATTACAATATAACGGTCATTGAGTCAGCGTTAATTTATAAATAACACTGAATTTCAAATGGTATAGAATAAAAATAAATCCAGAGTTTTACTGGAAGCGACTAACCCCTCAAGGTTGCAGATTGGCAGCTGTGTTTTGTGCTCTTAAAATCTTGAAATGTTCTTGAGGTGTGTGTGAGTGGCTGATCAGTAAAAACAACAAGAAAAAATGACGTCGGTAACAGATCCAAGATTTAAAAGATGGAAAAAAAAGTTAAATTTAGAAAGCCTTTTAAAAATAAGCATGAAGACGAAAATTAGCATATTCTCTGTGGAGGCCAATCAAGGGTCACAGCCTGTAGCTGCGACTCTCTGCCAGCAGGTGGCGCTCACTTACAACAAATAGGTAAAATTAATTAATCCATCTCTTTCTGAAACAGTGACAGACTGAGCTGCAGGGTGCTGGCTGGTTAGGAGGAGTCACTGTCTAATCATCTGCTATCAACCTCATATTGCAACAGTCATCTGTGATGCACAGGAATACACTAGTAGGCTTCGGATGTGTATTTGTGTTTGACTGACTAGACCTGTATTTATACAGTCAATCATTTCAGGCTATTTATTGTGTGAATTGTGTGCGGATGCTTACGTATTTATGTAACACTAAGATTAACAAAGCCTATGCTCCATTTTCCTTGCTGCAAACGATGACTCATGGAGGATTTTAAAATCAAAGTACAAGGCTGTGTATTACAAGATGAAAGGCGCACTGTTAATTGAACAAGCCTTACATCTGGAGTGATCCCGCCTCCTTCAGTATCAGACCTACAGCTCCACACTTAGCTGAGAGTAAAAATAAGGGCGTAAAATAAAAGAAATGTCCTTAACGAAGACTTAGAGCAATGAAGTAGTCGAATGAAGTGGAGGAGGCTCGATTTAACAGGCATACAAGTGAGGACCACCATGACTCCTTAAGTGTCACACAGGTGTCTCCACAGTCTTATTCTGATGACTTGCCTGATTTAATACCCCTCTTCGGGTGCTGCTGCTTCCTCCAGTAAGGAGGAGATGGGACATTAGAGCAGCGGTGGGTGAGGACGATCAATAAATCTATGCCCCCAACTCACTTACACATACGCTAAGACTAAATGTGGCTGGAAGGCGAGGTGGCTTCACCATGCACTGGCAGAGCTCAGACTGCAGGTATGATTCACATTACTGGTTTATACTTGCACATTTAATGTATTCAGATATAATGTATCAGCAGTGGGACTACTCATTATGCATTGAGTCATATTATCATTTATAGTGCCCTCAAAAAGAAAAAGCAAAAAAAAAGCAAAATAAAAAAGTGTGGCTCTATGCAGGAGTCTAAGCAGCAACATCAGTTTCCCTTATTGATAACATGCTTTTGGTAGAGTGTGTCATCTCTACAAACCATTTATTATCACATTTGCAGATGTTGTAGTAGTGGGTCTATTATGCTTTTATTTATTTTCTTTTTTACTATCATATATACACTCTACAACAAACTCCAGATTGATAAACAGCTATTTGAACCGTGTTTCATGTAGAGCTACTCTGAGTAGTGATGAGTCCAAGCATACCACATATGGAGCTTAAACTTAGCTCACCAGTTCCACTTTGAAGGTCTATTTGTTGGCAGGAGATGAATGATTAAGTGCATAGATTGAAAACCAAAATGTGGGACTTCTTTTCTGAAAAGTTCCCATTGTAAACAACAACATGAAGGCGAGTTACTGTGGAACAAAACTCTTGTACATAACTTTCTATTTTATTCACCAGGGCTGTGGTGCTTTTTTAACATTCTTCACTCGGACACAATTCTCCTGCAGATACAAATTTTGGCTGTAGCGTGATGAAATGACCACAATCTACATGAAAAGATATAGATGTTAATGATCACTGTAAAGTTTGTTTGAGATTGTTCTGTCCGCTAAGGAGGAGATAGGGTACATACAGACACATAAATACATACTCTACGATCAATATTGTATGATGTTAAGGCTAAGAATTTAGTAATGCACTACTGTGAAGTTGCAGGCCTTAAAAGAGACACATTTAAAAAAATAACTGTCACACCGAAGCAACAGAAACTAAATGTGATTTATCTTTTAAGTTCCAGGATCAAAGTTTTTAACATTGGCACGTTTCCAAAACTCACACTTGTGATATTTATGAGCCCTCAAGTGCCTAGCAGTGTGGTCTAGTCCCAGTGAGTACAACAGTAACGTTAGTGTGGACATTTATCACACACACAGTCAGGAGCTAAAAGGAGGACTACAACAAGAAGGAGGAAGAATCTTTAATAAAGCCATTACACTGAATAGTGCGCGTGAAAAGATACCTGTCTTAGAAAATCTGTAAAAATAGATATTCATTAAAATGTTTGATAAAAGCACAAGTTATAATATTGACAATACCACTGTAATCCCTGGGTCTCTTTGAATTTTTTTTTTTTTTTTTTGCTTTACCTACAATACCATTAGATATCAGAAATGTATATCAGTAATTAACAGTTGTTAATGATGAATATCTGTGTAGGTGTACAGAGCCCCACTTTGAGTCATTATCAGTCCAGTATTCCAATAGCACATTTAGCTAGAAGCTTATTGATCAGTAGAGGAAAAAGAAATTCCATTTATGGTAGCACAGCTAAAACTGTTGCTCATTGACAAAGCAATAAATTTGGCCAGTTGATTGATAAAATGTCAGCCTTTGTGAGTTTGACTATAATCTCAACATGTCCAACCCTTAACGTCAGTATCAATGTCAGCAGCGAAGAGGTGAGTAGATAATGTTGGTGTTCTAGGCAGACTTGCAAAGACCAATCAGTGTCTGTGGACAAAAGAGCACAGACACAGAACAGAGGAAGAAGTCTGGGGCATCTGGGTCAGAACCAAATGTTGATAAAGCAGTAAAGTGGGAGGTTTGTACACAACAAAAGTGATCTTGAAGAAAGGCTCTCAAATTGCAATGCCATGATATACTCTGTGGATGCTGTGACATGGCTGATTTTCTACTGAGCTGGTTTTCTGTTTTTTTAACTTTATTTTATTTTAATTATTTATTTTATTTTATTATTCTATTTTCTTTGTTTATAAAACATAAACACCACTGGTGGCCAAACAGAAGCGAAAAGCCAAGTTGAAAACTAATAATACACTGTAACACATGTGAACATTTTAACAGTTCCAAGCTGGCCATGGGGGGGGCAGTTCTGCCTCTTATATAATAACCATTTATTCCAGTCTTGCAAAAAGTATTCTTTCATTTTTCAGTTTGTATGTGAGTTTTTCCATCACCAGGATGTCCTCAACAACAAATCGAAAGTCAACAAGTCAAATTTCCCTGGTTTGAATTTATCGTCATAGGCAATCCATCTCAAAAGTCATAGTTCTCTTCCCAATTTTATTTGCTTTACAATTAAATACAATTTATCTAGGATAAATATTACTATTGGGTTTGAATCTTTATTTTCCTGTATGTGCCCTCTTGCTTACATTTCTCCGATACTTGTTTGGATCGGGCATTTAAATGCAGAAGTTTCAATATCTTTCCACTGAGCACTCTAATTCACATCACACCAACAGATGCGATGACGCAGTTGAGCTGCATGAAAGTGCTCTTTTATATTTGGAAGTGCGATTCCAGGCAGCTGTAATGTAGCTTAACGAATTCTAGGTCTCTTTCCTTCCCATAGAAATCTAGAGATGAGCTTATCCCATTTTTTGGAATTGAATTGGTGGCACCTCGATTGGTTGTGATGAAAATAAGTATGGCACTATATTCATCTTTATCACATTAATGTTATCATTTAATGTTGGTATCAATATAGTCATAATTTCTTTGATATAGTTTTGTCAGGCTTTTATTTATAGTTATACCTAGATATTTATTTTTAGTTCCGTAGGTTTCTGATCTGGTGAGTAGTTAAACATTTGGATTTTCTGAATGTTTATCTTATAGCCAGAGTACTTGCTGAATGCATCTAGTACTTGCATCAACTGAGTAAAAGAGTTTACTGGGTTTGACAAGTAAATCATGACATCATCTGTAAACAGGCTTATGATGTGTATTTGATTGTTAATTTCTATTCCCGTAATCAAGTCTTTTTGCCTGAGCAACTGAACCAGTGGTTCAATATACAGAGCGAACAGCATGTCTGATTCCTCTCTGCAGTTCAAATCTCTCTGTCAAAGTTCGATTGACTTGTATTAACTTTCAAATATAGAAATTTCCAATTAACTCTGTCAAATGCTTTTTCACCATCTAAACTGATCAATGCTGCTGGTAACATATTCTTTTGTATTTTGTGTAATGTGTAATGTTTTCTAATGTTGTCTTGCATTTGCATGCATCTCTCCTTAACAAAGCCAGTTTGGTCCTCGTCTATCTGGTCTGGTACAAACTTTTGAAGTCTAGTTGCGATAATTGAGGTATGGATCTTATAATCAACATTTAAAATGGAGATTGGTCTGTAATTTTGACAATACTTCTTATAGTTTTGAGAGTGCTGTTATAATTGCATCCTTCCAGGAGGGAGGAGTATAATTAATGGTCATAAATCCAATTAAAGGCGGAGGAGTGGAGTCAGTTCTTTATCAAATATCTTGCACCACTCCCTCACTGCCAGGTGCCTTATTTGATTCTTAGCTTCCCTATTGCATTTTGAGTTTCCTTTGTAGTTATCTGTCCTGTTATGTTGTCTTTTTGTTTTGTGCCTACTGAGGGTAGATCCAGTGAGTCGAGGAATAATTTAATTTTACTTGTATTTGAAATTGGTGATTGAGAGTATAATTCATTTTAATAGTCTCTGAAGGTATTTACAGTTCTTTTATGTTCATGTTTAAGCTGATGTGTTTTGGGATCATGTATTTTATTAATAATTATGCCTGCTTGTAGTTTTCTTAATCTTCTCTCTAATAATTTTGTAGCTTTGGGGCCTGATTCGTAGTAAGTTTGTTTAAAGAATCATGATTTTGATTCATATAAGAGCAAATTATTAATTTTCTTTCTTAGTATATTGATTTGTTGGTCAGTTATTTCCTTTGTGTTTCTGTTCTAGATATTTCAGTTCCTGTAGAAACTCATTACTTGACTACCTCTTGGTTAATTAAAATATTTTATTCCTCCTATTTTTTGGGGCCTTTTTCTGGCTTTATTTGATAGGGACAGGAAAGGGGAGAGAGCGGGGAAGACATGCAGCAAAGGCCTGCAAGTTGCCTGCTCATCCCAGTGAGCTAAACCAACACCCTTGAATTCCTCCCTACAGAGTTCAGCTTAATCTTAAGGTGTACAGCACTGGTCTGAGACCTCTGTTACTCCTATATTGCATTCTTGTATTCTATCCCTATTCTCCTTCTGGGTTAAAAAAAAAAGGTCAAAACTAAATGAGTTACCGAATAGTGGCTATAGTCTCTCTGCAGAGGGTGTAGATCTCTCCACACATCAAAAAACCCCATTTCCTTCCATGTATTTTTGAAGAGTTTAGTAATAGATCTTTTATGCTTTTTACGACTAGTCGTATCTAAATTGTAGTCTATTATTATATTAAAATCTCCTCCACATATAATATTCCTTCATATAGTGTTGCTATGGTTTCAATACATATTCACCAGTGATATCTATGTTTGGCCAATTACTCCTTTTACTATTATATATCTACCCTCTTTATCTTTGATTTCTTTTAACAGTTCAAAATTGACTGTACTGACTATTAATATTGCTACTCCTCATTTCCTAGTGTTTGCATGTGAGCTATAAAAAGTGTTTCTTGTGTTTGTAGTGTTTCTCCAAATTTCTTAAGCTTCTCGTGTTCCACATTTGATAAATGAGTTTTTTGTACGAAGTTTATCTGTGCCTACTCCTGTTTAAGTTTAGTTATGTTCTGGATCTTTTTAGGTTTCCTAGGACATTTACATTTATGGGCATTTTTGCTTGGTATCCATTATTTTCAGTTGCTTCATTTACATCATTATGGCTTCCACTCTTTGATTTCCTCTTGGATTTGGATTTGGATCTGTAGGTTGATCCCTCTGGATCTCAACTCCAAGTCATCTAGTTTGTCATTTATTGATTCCTGATCCTTTATTAATTATTGCAATTCAAAACTCCATGACTCTGTTTCCTTGGTGCGTGTCACGGCAGCATTCATCGTCTCATTTTGTTATTCTATTTGCTTGGTTATTTTTGTAAACTTCTGGTCAATGCTCCCTCTGAGTTCATGCAAGTCATCACCGATTTGGGTGGTTTGGCCATCTTTGAATGTTTTTAGGCCTGCTTTTATCTCACTTTGTAGTCTGTATTTGTTTGCTAATTTCTCTCCAGGCTACTGTCGATGTTAGCCATGTTAGCTTCTAGCGTTGGTCTGCTCTGTTCCTTTGTGTTATCTGTTACCTTACTTTGGGAGTTTGAGGTTTTTTTCTTTTTTTTTCTCGATGCGTCTCTTTCAGATTTCACGATTTTGAGTCATTTTGTATAAGTCCTCGAGTTGTGCCAGAATTTCTTTTTTGTGTATAGCAGCTCGTACATGCTACCTCGCTGTCCCACCAGAAGAAATCTGGTGGGACAGCGTGGACACTACGGTCCGTGGATCTAAGGGAAATGTCCCTAAAAACAATGCAACATTTGGGAAGCACTTCAGAAAGCATTGGGTGAAGTTTCCAAGACTGTGTCCATCCACAAATGGCCTGTTCTTTGACAAAAAACTCACATTTTCAAAAAGGTTTCCTATCCTTGTCTTCACTATATTTGGTGTGTAACACATTTGATCTATAGAAGACATACACTTTCTTAAAAAATGTGACATTTCTTTATGCTAAGCACAAATTTCTGAGCACATGCCAGCATCTCAAGTCTAAATATATCAGTGACAAACAACTATTATATGAACCATTTTTAGAGCTTCTACCATAATACAGGGACATGAATAGTGATATTAATACTGACTTCATCATCAAAAATTTCAGCGTCTTTATGTATGCTGATTATTATCTGTCCTTAAACCAGCTGCTAGATGCACACCTGCCAACAGCCTGACTGCTGTGGCTCTTGCACAAAGTGTGAGTAAGGACTTATTGTCTCTCTGTCCAAAGTGAACAGCCTATATTGCTACCAATTCAATTTCAACCATATTAGATGATTATGCGCTCCACAAATTATATCTAGCCCTAACCTTTAGTACCAGTGTATGAAGTAGTGTTCGTTTTATGTAGTGATTCAGAGTGAAAGTGTTGCGTGATTGTTATGTAGTGCAGAAAAGTGACTGATTTGTAACCCATCCTTTTTTATAACCTTAAAAATAATTTTCCTTTTAACCACATCCATTTGCTTTAGTTAACTCTGTCCATATACCAGCAATATTTCATTTCCTACAAAGATAATTGAATTTGGGGTAACATGAAGGCGCAGTGGTTAGCACCACTGCCTCCACTGTTCAATGTCTTGATGCATTCTCAATCATCCAGGAAAGTAAATCTCCAAAAGTTGATTCTGTTCATCTGGACGTAGCGTTTTGTGGGAGAAACGTTTCGTCACTCATCCAAGTGACTTCTTCAGTCTCAGCTGACTGCAGGTTTCCCCAATCTTATAAACAGTATATTTGCATAACGACTGAAACCAGCCCACTGAAGGAACAATGGGCTGGGAGGTCAGTTCCTTAATCTTAATTATGCAAATTCTCATGACCATTGATCAACAACCACTG
>VUQG01035101.1:0-17484 GCA_015106755.1 Etia nguti
GTGTGCCTTTTTTGATGCCACGCTGTGCGCCACATTATTGTTTACATGAGATCAATTTCTACAATGGCAGATAGAGACAAAATACTGTTACTGTTAATCTTACTATCTTCAGTTTTTACACGTTTACATATACATAAGCAGTTACCGTCCCTCCATTTAGAAAGGCAGAGGCGTCATGGTGTGATTATTTTACGTGTAGTGTTTTTTTTTCCTGTGTAATAATATTCAACATTGCTATCAATACATTTTTCAAAAAATGCCTCTCTGTGTAAAATGGGTTCAAAAACATAAACAGCTGTGGGATACTGTTTGTCCGTGGACAGGGGGAACAAATCGTGGCAGGATCAGCCTGATATTATTTGTATCCCACGGTAACTTTACTGTATAAACAGCTAACATCGCCAAAATGTCAGGAGTAGTTAGTCATTATAAGAAGTGTTTGTGGACTAAAAATCAAGAATGTGGGATACTGTTTGTCCGTGATTTGGACAGCCCAGCGCGAGTTCCCGACACAGGGGAAACAAATTCTGTCGGGGAGACCTACCTTGGCACTTGTGCAGGTGAAACCAAAGGAAAGATATGCTTCTTCATGTTTTCTAGTATTTGGCTTGGAAGGAAGCTGGTTTGGAAACATATTTGGCGATGCTTCATCTTCTGCTTTGTGTATGAGCCCCGTCAAAAATCTGTCCTTTAAGCGTTCTTTTTTTTTTTTTTTATTCATACCACGCCCCACCTGTAATGGCTCTGCGTCCCCCCTAGGGGGTGCGCCCCACACTTTGGGAACCTCTGAGATAATGTATATGACTGGAGTAGGTAGCACTCATAGTTATCTATTTGCGCAAACAAAGAGTCACATGACAAGTGTGTGCCCTCTTCTACTTTAGTGCGCAGAACAGAGAAAGTTTAAAAGCGCTGTTGCGATACCTTCAACTGGGGTTTTAGTTCTTGTCAAGCCAGCTAATTTAAAGAAATTCCTTTGTAATATATTTGGCAGTAAGCAATCATTACACATTGGTGCTCATGCTTTTGGTACAGTATCACACCAAATTATGTGTAAAAAGTATTAAATTTGACACAGTTTGTTTTGAAACACAGATTTCTAACTGAAAATTCTACAAAGCTGTTCTATTTTCCTTTCTTTTCTTTTTTTTGAAGTTTTCCATCATTTTATTTTTAAATGTTAGCTCTCTGTTCTTGTGGAAGGTAAAATGCTATTAGATGAAGCCGGGGATAAAATAGGTTTAGGATTTTTAGCAGATCAAAGTTGCTTAATGCCTGACCTTGATGGTTGATATGTGCAGTGGGATATTCTCAGTGCTAGATTTTTCGCAGAGCCCCTCCGTGTGTAATTGCTCAGTGAGTTTGGGATCCACGCTGCTTATTTTAATCTCATTAGTTTGGGAAGTGACATGTGCAGCCAATGACCGCCAGGACATTTTAGGCTGCTAATTTACCCACACAGTTTTCCATTTTAGCTTCTAAATGTGATGTTTGATGTGGATTCAGTATCAAACATTTATTCATTTACTAGTCCATCTATAAATTTCAGGGTCGTGTCTGCAATTAAGCAAGAAAGCAGCCTGTGTAATCTGGTCCTGGCCAGCAGTGATGTAACTCACACATGGCTACTGTATTATTTGGGTATTACTCTAATGACAGTTTGTAATGTGGTGGATGAGATGAATTCTTATAATATGTTGCAGGGAAAATGTTGAGAAGATCCGTGTTCAAATAAGCTCCCTGTAGCAACACATTAGTGTGCTTCATGACACCAGCGACACACACTCTAATAGGGGTGTTTTGTTCTAAACTCTCAATACAAAGTCTGGCAATGAAGGAACAAGCAAGTGAACCGGAGTCAAATTCCTTGTTTGTGTGCACAAACCTGGCTAAGTAAAGATGATTCTGACTCTTATTCCACACTTATTCCACACATATATAATCTGTTTCACTTTTAAAAGAGTAATGCTACTGCCTTTTTGGTGAGGCAGAGGTTTGAACATGCCTGTAAACAGCACTTTTTGTGAAACCCAACACACTTAGAGCAGGTGTCCATGCACATCCTCGAGCTAACTTAGATCATTTACATCCGATGTTTGATCACCAGCACTGGGAGAGTTATTCAGATCATTACAGAAGTGAGTAGTGTGGCCATTATAATAAAGTAAAAATAAAACAAGATAAATAATTTGTAAGATCCTAAACAATTAGTGGTTTAATGGCGTAGCAGCAAGATGGTTACTTTGTACCTGTGCTGCTAGTTAAACGTTGTGCCGACTGCTGAAGGTGTTTGCTTGAAACAAAATATTCCCAGCTGAGGCATTGCCATTGGTTAATTTTTAAATGAGGGCAAGACAGTCAATACCATTGTGCGGGATTTCAGAAGCCTGTAACTTAGTTCTACGTTAACCATTTAATCAGTCTTTTATTAGTCAGTTTTCACGGACGTGCGTGTCCTTTATGCCTTCATGCCTCTGGTTTCTTATGATTCTCTGATGTCGAGTTCTTGGAACCTAGACATCTTTAAACAGACAGTCTCATCAAATATTGATGTCTTGTAGCGCGATAGGTCCTAAATGACTGCATTTGTTTTTGTTAGTTTAATGTGCTGCTCCAGATGACAACTGCTGTCACTGAGGACATGCTGGATGTGCATGGGACTCGTGTTTATGACAGCCTGGCTTTCTCATTACCGTGTCTGACTCTCACCTCCTCATTTCTTTTTATTTTCTCCCCATCTTACTCCTGTGTATTACTTGGCCCAGTTTACGTGCTCATTTGCCTAAACGTGTTCTTATGTCACTCCCTTGCTTGGAGTTTAATTTCATGCTTGAAATCTTCTGAATAAAAGTGGCCACATTGCTTAACTTTTTTTAAACTGAGCTAATATGAAAAAAGTGAAATTTGAATTTGACTGAAAAGAAAGAATTGTCATCGTAGAATCAGTCAAAACTGTAAAATATTTGCTGAATCGGTATATTTTTAACTTGCAATTGAAAGTAGGAAAATATCGATCATGGTTATCTGACTTTGTGGGGATGTCGGACTAAATATGTTGGATGTAGGTATGCAATTTTGATCAATTTTCTTCTTTCTGAATGAGGGCTGAATGATTGAGTATTTTATTTAAAGCTACAGAGGGTTCAGTGTGTGTAAAGTCTAGATGACAGCTGGTTCATACAGGTTTGAGAATATCTTGTTACCTTTTAAGTGTGATACTTCAAATAATTTCATTTTGATCTCTAGGACTTGAAGCTTTGAAGCTGCACATCCTCTCCACTATAAAGCTAAAGCTGTTTAGCTGGAAGAGCTACAGGGTACAGTGAAAGCATCATTATTCTGAGTTGCCAGTCAGATGTCAATATTGCAGTAGGTGGGCAGATTTGCAGCTGTTGTAACTGACTCGCAATTACTAAAAAATACTTGGTTGGATGGATGGGAGGTGTAATTTAACTTGTAATTACTCAAGTTACACTTGCAGGTGGGTGACAAAATAAAGAAAAGAGTAACAAAATGCGTATCGTAATGGCTTGACATTCATCTAAGTGGTGTAAAGTGCTCTCTAACAGGTCAGGACATTTACAGTATTGGGGTTGTGATCTGGTGAACCTGAAGGCCACAGAATATGAGTCACCTGTATTAACTGATACTTTAAGGGGACATGCAGACCTACCATTGCAATATTCCAAGAGCCTCCCACTGTCTTTGCTGCGTGGGGTAAACATTTTGTTCTTCACTTTAATTTGTCCTCTAATTGTACATCATCATAATTACAGACCTGTAGTTTAGTTTATACAACATGATATCTTAAAAATAGGAATAACTGTTCCACCCCGTGGCACTGAGCAAAATTCTTCAGCAATCGATCATTTCTCCATATTTCGCTGGGAAAAAAGGAAAATAGGTCCAAGACATTCTGAACTGTCTTAGGCAGCTTTCTTATAATGTCTTTAATTAGTCTTTAGAAATAGTTCTCTAGACTTCTTGAAGGACCTTAAAAGCTCTTCTTTGGATGTTGGCTGCCTTTTGTTCTGTTATCTCTCGCGATGATCCCAGACCAATCCAAGACTGATAGTGTTCCATTGTCTGCTTTTCTATCCAGATATGATTTTACTGCAGTGTGCTTGGGATCATTGTCATGAAGAAAAATAAAGCAAATGTCAATCAGATGCTCACTAGATGGTATTATGTGGCTGATCAAACTCTGTCTGTACTTTTGAGTGTTTATAATTCCATCAGTTTTGACAAGATCTCCAACACCACTGACTGAAACACAGCTCCAACCATAACAGAGCCTCCACCATGGCTGTAGACACTCACTGTCGAACTTCTCGCCTCAACACCTACATACTGACATTACTTTGAACCCAAAATTTCTAGTTTGGATTAATCTCTCCAAAGCCCTTTTGCCATTGATTTTTCAGTCTATTTCTTGTGTAATTTTGCATACATCAGCCTTTTGGCCATTTCCCTTCCTTAAGAACGGCTTCTTGACAGCTTCCTTCCACCAAGACATTTCTGATGAGGCTTCAGCAAACAGTAGGTGCCAGTAAGGGCCAAATGCATTTCTAAGGTCCTGTTTTCTTCCTATTTCGTAAGGACATGACTTTGAAAATATGTCTACTTCTTCCTTTTGTCCTCTACTTGTCCGGTTTCCCCAATTTTCCCCAACATACTGCACCGCATTTTAAATTTCATTCTACGTTTTTCTTATAGAGTGGCTTAAATATTCTGAAAATAGTCAGATACCATGACTGGGCTGAAAATGAGTGGAACACCAGTCAATGTCTGTCCTTGAGGGATAGCTCGAGACTTTTGAACAGTGCTGTATAATGCACCCTGGATCTGGTTTTCAGTAATCTGTGGTAACCCAAGCTCCCGATCAATAGCTGGTGCTTTTATATTATTCTTTTATAACGTCTTATCACGTTAGCGTGACAGGGAAGGGGGCTTGCGCAGTGAAAAAAGCTGCATTGTGTCCAATGAAACCTGGCCCATGTAAAGAGCAAACCAGTGAGCTGCAAGATGACTCCTCCTTGTGTTTTAGAGTAATTAGAACTTCTTCCTGCTGGGGAGTTCAGACCTAAATATTTAATCTTGAATGGAACCGTGGCAAAACATGTCATGCTGCCTGAGTCTTTTGTGTCTCGTACACACAGTCCGTGGTGGAAGAGCAGCTGCTAAGGTGCTTTTTGTTGTAAATAGTTGGTGAGTACAGGGGGCTGTGCCCGGTGGGTGTGTTGGAGACATTCTGTAGCATGTCTGCACAATTGTCTGAACGCGTAGATGTGTGTCAGAGATAAGGTGGGACTGTGTGTATGTGCAGTTTAGGGACAGCGGCAGCAGCCGGCAGCGAGTGCATGTGCAGCAGAGCTGACGGAGGCTGGAGCTGTTTTGATCAGAGAAAAGAGAGATGGAGATAAAAAGGCTCTCATCCTAGCAAAGAGGTAGCAGTGAGGCTCTACAGGGAGGGAAGAGACTGAGGCTGACAGAGAGATGAAAAACAGGCAGGATCTGGATGACAGTCAGTTTTTGGCTGAACACTGGTAATCGCAGATGGACTATTTTTTTTCCCTTAATGCTCACATTTATCTTCACCCTTCTTTCTTCACTTCACTTCTCTTCTCCTTCCCCTTCCCCTTTTTTGACAGATATGTGTCACAAAGATGTCCACACGCAGCTGCCAGGGAACAGACTCTGTCATCAAGCCCCTGGACACCATCCCTGAAGACAAGAAAGTGAGAGTTCAGCGCACGCAGAGTGGCTTCGACCCATTTGAGAAGCCCGCCAGTCAGGTGAAAAGGGTCCACTCTGAGAACAATGCCTGCATCAACGCCAAGAGCTCATCTGCTGGCAAAGAGTCCCCCAAACTGCGCCGCCACTCCAGCCCTAGTTCTGTAAGTGCACCCCTCCAGGCGCATAGAAAACAGCACAGTATAGTGTTGTAGAATCAGATGCACAAGTTCTCATTTTTCCACCCTTGAATATCAAAAACTTTTGGACATTAGCCTTAATGAGGGGGTTAGTATACACGGCAGTTTGAACTCTTTTTAGTTATTTTGACAGGAGGAGGGTTATCACTTGTTCAAAGTGGTGATAATTGGCTCCACATTACAACACTGATTTAAGTTACTGTACGAAGCTTGAAGTGCTGTTTAAAGTAATGAATTCCATTGCTTAAGAATCTCATGCTAGAGTGTTAGTCTTACTTATGTATTCACTAAGGAGCAACCAAAGAATAAGGAAACTAACTTCTCAGGAATAGCCATGGAAAATTAATAGGTGTAGTGTATCAACATATCGTATTGGAACTTTCATTCAACATGCATGCGTAATGATAAAAGACGTTTCATTGTTGTACATGCATCAAGCGAGTCACCTGTTAACGACACTAGCAAAATGGACCACTGGGATCATCAGTGGTGAGACATGGACCTCAACTAATGTCTCATTGCTAAACAAGCTTGAATCAAGATGTGGGTCATTAGGGTCACATGAGCATGGATAGGGTCATATGGCCTTAACAGCCCAATTGGTGCGTGCTGTGGCTAATGCGACCGAAATCCTCAGAATACGACAGAGTGGGTCAATAACTCTACGGACAACCTCCAAGGTGCCCCACTAAAGGTGAAATACCTGGGAACCCCAAAAAAGAAGTCTAGTTGCCTTTAACTCCACCACTTAAGACTATTTTGCACAACAGTTAAGTGGTGTTGTACATTAATAAAAAAATATTTAGTTGACTGACAAGCATTTCTGTTAACAACTTACGATGAGTGTTTAAACATCTACTGTAGCTGACTGGTCACATGTATACCTAGTTGTAGCGCAGGCTCTAACCAGTCAAATACAAATATGGTGAAAGACTAGTGTGGATGCAGGTGCAGCAATGTCATTTGACTTTAAAATAGAAAAAGATAAATTGATCATTACAGTGGGTAGTTACCCTTTTTTTTAATCTGATCACAGCCTGCTAGACTCATCCTAATGGTTAAAACTTCATTAGCTTGCATTGTGATGTTACACAATATGATTGTTATTGTCCTATGACACCTCCTAATAATCAATGACACCTGCTGTCAGTTATTGGTGCAATATCTAGGTGTGAGCCCTGCTTTGAGTTCAGAAGTGTGTAGTAAGAACAGCTACAATTTGTGCTTTCATTAATTATGCATGCACTGAAAGAGCAGGTTGTTAATAACAGAATAATCAGTGAGCAAAGGTTCTCTTATAGAACGGTTCAACTCCAGTGAAATCAAACTTGGCAGCCTGAGCGCGGTGACAGTAGTTTGAACATGATCTCCTTTTGGAGAAAAGCCTGATTAAGCAAGACTTCACATTTCAAAGCCAGCATCGTCAGAGGTGTTGATGATAAAGTGTCTGGTGATCAGATGCCTCTGTTTGATAAATAGTGGGTTAAGAGTCAGTCAACAGTTGTGCCAGTGTTGTCATGGAAACACAGTTTGTAGCTTGTAGAGGGTTTTCTTTTGCTCATAATTAATCATTTCACATTTGAAACCACACTGTGCTCATCTAATATTAAAAGATTGGTCACCATCCACACCTCAAAAGAACATTTAGTGAAGAAGAGATTCCTCCGTTTGTCAGGCTCCGCCCATACACCGGCACATACAACAGGTTGTTAAGAGAACTTACATGGAAGGCCTAATGCAATATTCAATCAGATGAACTCAAACTGAAGCAACTGAGGCAGGGCCAACCTTCACGTACAAGTAAATATGTCTTGCCTTATTGTCATCCAAATAATAGAAAGTGAGTGTAAGAGAATGTAGACATGCTTACAAACTGAAGTGACATAGTTTAGTTCATAGTTGGACTTTTAATGGGAAAGTTATTAAAAAGCTGTGTAACGATAAGAGCATGACTGCAAACTAACTAACAAAGAAATGCA
This sequence comes from Etia nguti, assembly GCA_015106755.1. Lineage (NCBI taxonomy): Eukaryota > Metazoa > Chordata > Actinopteri > Cichliformes > Cichlidae > Etia > Etia nguti. The sequence goes on from VUQG01035101.1 coordinate 7,913, forward strand.
AAAAATGCTATAAAGAGACACAAAACAATCTGTTTATAGTTGACAGATCTCTCTATGTGTCTATCTGTTCTTTGCCTATCCTAACATCCTTCAAACTTGGCAGGTGCACTACTGGGGACAGTAAGTCAGTAAGTATAAGCATGTCAGTAAGCATGTTCTTAATTGTTGCTGCTAGGCAATCAATGGCAATCAGTGGGAGTAGCATGTTACTGCTGTAACATGCTGTAACATACTTCACTGTTTAAAGCATCATTGTCAAAAGCATCAAGGGCTCCTGCCGTAATGTTTTGTAGTGGAACGATGGTAGCTAGTAGACATTCCAGGCTCTGGTTGTTGAGGTAGTCCTTTGGGACCTATCCTCTTTGCAACACTAACTGTTGCTTTCCCTGTCATTCTTATGAGTTGACGTGCTTCCCCTGATATTCCATAGTGCTTTGTTGCCACATCACTGCTAGTCTCTTTCTGTAACATGATCTACGACTGATGATTGGGACAGTTTTAGGAGCAACAATTCCTTCCAGGAACAGATCTTTATACTGATTAAATATGATAAATGGAATGGTTACAAAGTTAAGTGGCTAAATGAGATCTTAACTCCTCAATCTGGAACAATCTCTGGCTTGTCCTATCAGGGTACAAATGCTAATTGATTTTAATGCTAATTAATGCCAAGAAAAGCGATGAGTACTCTAGCCTACAGCTTTACTATGATAACAGGGAGATATGCATCCCCAACATTCACAACACTGAAAATTGTTGTGAATCTCATGAGGCAACAACACGACTGGCTCTTAGGTTTATTGGTTCGGCTGTTGATTGATTGGTTTTTTGGTGACCATGGGTGGGACAACCGCCATCTTTAGCATTCTTACATGTCAAATAGATTTCTATTCAGAATCTTTGAGTTAATATTTAGTTTTGGTTGTTGTTATCATGCAATTGTAATGAAAGATTTAGGATTAAGACAAATTGGAACTAACAGTATGGTATACCTCTTCTAGTGTTGATGGAAACTAGTTCAATTCAATTCAATTTTATTTATGTATACAGTGCCAAATCACAACAACAGTCGCCTCAAGGTGCTTTATATTGTAAGGTAGACCCTACAATAATACATACAGAGAAAAGCCCAACAATCATATGACCCCCTATGAGCAAGCACTTTGGCGACAGTGGGAAGAAAAAACTCCCTTTTAACAGGAAGAAACCTCTGGCAGAACCAGGCTCAGGGAGGGGCGGCCATCTGCCGCGACCGGGTCTACAGAATAACTCAAAATGACTGCAAAGATATACAAAACAAATAGAAATGCCTAAGAAATACTACAAAGAAGCTATTTGTTGGATGACAAATGAGTCCGACTGCATTATGCATCTCTAAAATATTACAGCCTTTGAGATGCTGTCAAATAACCAGTTTCCGTCAACATTTCTGCTGCTTTGGGACACTGGCTTTTCTTCTTAATTTCTTCGTCAAACAAATTTGCCAGCCTGTATCTGTTCACACGCCTAATTGAAGACTGCATACAAATAACACAATTTTCTTAATCATGTAAATGAGATTTTTAGGTTTTTATACATATGTGGTTCTTTTCAGAACCATAAAAGAAAAATGGCACAGAATGTGAAAGGTTTAATGAATGTGCACACAGATAAGATTTAATAAGTGTAATATGAGGCTTGACTGATTGCCTGCCAACATCGCTGTGAGAAGCTAATGAATTGTTTCAGCCCTGATTATGAAATTGTGTTACTTGTGTCGTCTGTGGTCATTTAGCTCAGGCAAACAAACCCACTTGAATCTCAAACATTTCAAGCCCTTAATTAAAAAAGATGGATACTGGACTAATCTCAGGACCATCAGCCTTCAGAATCCCACTTCTAAATTCTGGACCCATGTCTTTTGTTTCTTTGCCTTTTGTCCTATAATTTAAATAAATCTGCACAGGCTCTGGGATGGCATACTATATCTTCTGTAGGACATAGCATTTAAAATATCTAGAAATTTAGATTTGTTCTATAAACCACTGTCACTCATCAAAACACAGTTCACGTTAACTTAGTGCAAGTTTCAATAATTTCAGAATAACTGCTCACAAAAGTGACTGTGTTGTAAAATGAGAACACACTGTTAATGATTATATATGTCTTTAACCATTTTAGATCAAAGTCTGTATACTATCCTGACTCAGAGCATTTGTCTAGTGGCCTCATAATTTTATGCTTTCCCCTTCTTGTCATAAAAGTTGACATTTTTAGAGCAGAAAACCAATGAAGCAAAGATACAGATGAATTAAAAGATTCATATGATAACCAGACTGACACTAGTTTAATAATGGATTTAAAGTTGGAAATTTCTTACTTCTGGATTTGTTATTAATCCAGTTATGTAGACCCAGCTGATATCTAGTAAACCCTGAGCTTTGGGATGTTAAGCCAGTTGCCTGCTATCGCCAACTGATGATCCAACTCTGACAACTGGGTAATATTTTGGTACTAATGAGCTCCCCCCACCAATCCTAAAAGAGGATGCAGTAAGGCAAATGTAAAGTGAAAGTGGTTCATGCAGAACACTTGCAGAAAAAAAGACTTGCTCTGTATTCATGAGCCTTGCTGGGAGAGGTTCTTCAGGCTACCTTACTGTCCAACTCAATTGTTTCACAGATAGAGCGTCACTTCTTCCTTGATCCCAGGGGGAAGTCTGATTTGTTTAGAGAAGCCCTCAGAAATGCTGAGCTTATTACTGCTGCAAGGATAGTGAGTTAACAGGAGGGTGGCTGGAAAGCAATGAAGACAGTGCAGATGTAGCAAACACTGCACCGTGATTTAGGGATTTCCTGAAAGCATGGGATTTGGTTAAAGATGCATTACAAGGGAAGATGGTTGCATTGTGCTTTCAGGACCATAAAAGCTTCTGATGCTTTACTGACTCTAAGCAGGTTTTCAGTCCCTGTTGTGTTCATGTGATAAAATTATAGAAAAAAAAGACAGTTTTCTTCTGAAAGAACATTTGATTTCTCTTAAAGCAACGCTTAAAGGGATTTGAAGACTAGAACATCAAGTATGTTCTGCTTCAGGACCTTAAAGAATGCTACCTGAACAGCCTCCAGTGGTAAATCATCTTCCAGGTACTCATGGACTCAGCTCGGGATTCATCTCACAGATGTTATCTCAACTATATCGGCACACTGTTAGTCAATGCCCGGATCCCCAAGTTTTAACTGGCGGCAAACAATTACATGATGATGGATACAACCATACGACAGTGCCACACGGCTTGAAGCAAAAAATCCTCGATGAACAAAGCAAGTTAATTACCACTATCTTGATACCCGTTATCGCTAACTGTGATTTCAGGTTTGATGACCTATAGCTTTGATTTCTGCAGTTTTGTTCGGACCATAGACAAATAATGTGAAAAGTCTCCAACCGTTAGGAAAAACAATGGTTGGATAGTCAACATTATTTCGACCATGTGCAATGAACTTGTGGTCTCACTGAAATGGTTGCTTCGAAGACCGGAAACAGGTCTGTGTCCGCTCGCGGTCAGTTGCTTTGTGTGTCAAAATGTTGATAAAGTGGCAATGGGGACAAGTTGGCAACTGTTTCTGATGCAACAATTAACTGTGATAACTCGGCAAAGCTCATAGATTTGAAACAGAAAATGAGAAATTACTTCACAGATCTACAAAATAGTTGCTGTGGTTGTAAAATGACATTTGGCAACCTTTCCTTTAATATAGGTATATTATCAGAATACAAGCAGCTGGCAACCAGGTGAATCATGTTGCCTGTTGCAAACTGACTAAGATTGTATGCAATGTGGTGGCAGTCTGTCTGCATTTAGAAATCAGACAGTTATTTGCAAATCTTCACCAGCCTGTCTTAGACGGCAATCACCTTGCAATCCAAGAGGATGAGGGTCTCGCATGCTCAATTGGATTTTTCTTACAAGGTCGCCATCCTACTTCTCCTCTTGGGTGACTGAGCGAGGAGGAGGTGCATCCACATACTTGATTGGCACGTATCCTCTCATCAGAGTTACATTTAGTTATCAAAGCACTTTTCCTCTTCACTGACAACAGCAGATGTTAGGACAGCATCCAGTGAGTTGAAGTTTCAGAGTTGACTTGTTTCCCCTTTTCCTAGCAGTTAGCTACAAATACGTTCACCACTGTGCCTTCTTCTCTTTGAGCCACAGTTATTATTTCTTTCTCTGTGAAGTGCTGAGATGGTGAAAAGTGTCTAAAAGTTATGAGCTGACAATTAAATGAAAAGGAGCTCTTACAAGAAGACTTGGAAAAAAAAAATCTCTCTCCCCCCTCCTCACCGACATTACACCTCCTCGATGATACAGCAGGGAGCCTCCAGATTTTAATATCTCTCAGACACTTGTAAATGTGTTCTGTGAAATCCTCTGAGGCACTGCTTTTCTGGGTTACTGAACTCACCCTGTCATTTTGCCTTTTCATATCTCTTTCTTTTTCTTCCCGCAGCCCACCAGCCCCAAATTTGGAAAGGCAGATTCCTATGAAAAGCTGGAGAAACTGGGAGAGGGTTCATATGCTACAGTTTACAAAGGAAAGAGCAAGTAAGTAGCGTGGAATCACTGTCTAATCCAGTTACTCTTCTTTATAGTTGCTAGGAATCACTCATGGATGCAGTGAATATTACATTTAATTATACAAGAGCATTTCTGTGTGGGAATGAAAAAATTCAATAGGTTTTATGTAAATAATATTTCTTGTCTGCAAAGCTGTGAACCTCACAAATGCAATGTAATTTCCTTTATTTTAATCACTATAGGATGAATGTTTTTATGCCATGATTCAATAGTCTTCATTCACATTTCATGGTTTAGCGCTTTCCTCGCAGGTTTTGCTAATTAAATTCTTGAAAATGTACAAAAGTCCACAGACTCTAATCTTCTCAGTAATGATGTTATTTGGCGTCACTCTTAAACTACAACAGCTTTGATTGGTGAGCTTCATTCAGTTGTAATCCCGTCGCCTTGTACCTGCGTCTCACTCCACTGCCGCCAAATTACATTTCTCTGGCTTAAATATCCTCGCGGTTCTCTGGCTTCACTCATTTTAAGAGTTTTCCTTTATTGTCACAAAAAAGAAACTCGATCAGTTTAGTATACACTGTGTGCTTCATGTTGCTGCCAGGGTGAATGGAAAACTAGTGGCTTTGAAGGTGATTCGACTGCAAGAAGAAGAAGGAACACCCTTCACAGCCATACGGGAAGGTAAGAAGTTTATGTGCATAGAGGCACAGATGCCATATTTTTCTTTCTATATTAATGGTTTCACTTTCTCTCTTGCATAAGCTACTTTAATATTACTATGAAAACAGCTCAGTATCTCAGTTCAGCCCAGAACTGCAAATGGTAAGGGCAAGGTAAATATCATAATCAAGAAATAAGGACAGTTTAAAACTCCAATCTGTGTTAACTTTCCCTACCTGATCAGAAACCCTTTAAACAGCCCTTTAAGCTGTCTGTGTGGAACTAGAGAAAGCACACGAGTTTAAATACCCAGGGTCGGTCACCCAAAGCAATGGACAGGGAGCATATGGAAGAGGGCCTGGAGAAGTGGCAGTACTGTCGGGAGAGAAGAAGAATGAAAGTCAGTAGAAGCAAAACAAAACACATTTGAGAATGAGAGAGCGAGACAGGTGTAACAGAAAAGATGCAAGGAGCAGAGGTAATGAAGACAGATGAGTTTAAAAACATGTGGTCACCCATCTAAAGAAATGGACAGTGCACAAGAGAGGTGAAGGCTGAGATGGTTTGGACATTTACAGAGGAGAGAGAGTGGATATGCTGGGCAATGGAGGTTAAAGATGGACCTACCAAAAAAGAACCAAAGATGGAGACTACAGAGAAGATTCATGTGCATGGTGAAGAAGGACATGCAGATAGCTGATTTGGTTAAAGAGGATGATAGGGTGAGATGGAGGCAACTTATCCACTCTGGTGGGAGCAGCCAAAAAAAATGCTACCACCATTTATTTGGACATCTTTTAGTCCTCTAATAAGAAGAAATCTGTTCAGTGGATCAAGGCTAATTTGTACTTTTCAGCATTCACTCCTAAAACATATTTCTGTGTAAGGAACCTGTTTTTGATGGATCTCTGGTGCTTGGGGGAGTGAGCTCTGCTTGAACAGGACTGGAGATGGGATGTCTGTTCTTAGCTCATACAAAGTTGAACCCCGCTAGACATTAGAAAACCTCAAGGTTCGCTATTATTAAGTATATCATGTGAATTGTCTTGTTACAACATGAAGTGCTTAACTCACAGCTGATAGGGTTTAAAATGATCTACTGTAACAACATTTTAAATTTTGTCCTGCATATATAGAAGTTCAGAGCTCGTCCTTGCTTGGCTTGGTTTGTCCTGTCACTTGTGTCTGTGAAGCTCTTCGTTTTACAGACTCCACTGAAAGAAGATACAGTCACCTCCACGGGAGGAAGTGGTATTTAAATTTAGATGAGAAAGTGATGCTGTCTGTTTGATCTGCTTATGATCCAGGTCTGATAAAGTAAGAGCTATCCTAGACTCCTCACATACACAGTTAAAACTCTCCCTATGAGAAGATCAGAAAGGTAATTTGAAATTGAACTAATACAGCAATTACTGAGCAGTGAGCTTAAAGCACAGATATGTGAGCAGCATTACAGACTGCTGGTGAATAAAGTAATGCACACAGAGTATAAGACAGCTGTGAGTGTGTGTTCGTGCAAAACTCGACACACTCGAGCCATTACCACCGATGTGTGTGAGGCAGGGAGAGAGGGGGTTGGATCTTCAAACTGGTGACAGGATCTTTGAGGTATCAGACTATAGCTTAAACCTCCTGCTGAGAGGAGTCTTGCCTTTGATCTGCTTATGTGATTTTGTGTTTTTTTAAAACTACCTTCAGGTACTTATACAGAATGAATATATTGATGAGGCTTTATCACTTACTGCCTCTTAGAGGTTCTATCTGCCTGTCCCCTGTGTCCTTGGAACAGAACTTTTTGTTTGCTAAATGAATCAATTTGTTAAAAGTCTGAAAATTCCATTTATGCTATATAATAAAAATGAAATACTTTAAATTCAACTAAAATACAATAATTATTTTAACTTAATGAGTATATAAGTGACAACATACAGTCACCAACTCTGCTGACCTACCTAGCTAGCTTTAGCAGGAAGCACGCTGTTATTTTTCCAATTTAACATAAACTGACAACATGAACTATCTCCCTTATTTATATGGAAGGGGATACTACATGACCAAAATGTGAGCTCCTCAGAATTTGTTTTCCATTTTAAGGTGATAAGTAAAATAAAACAAAAAAAAAAGAACAGCCTAAACGTAGCATTAGTTTTAGCTAGCCCTGGCTATCTCACAAGCTAACATTTGTAAGCATTTGATATAGTGCACTGATTAAAGGTAGAATATTATCTCTTTAATGTGTAGTTAGCATTTAGAACTAGTCTTATACTGACAAAAGTTGGGGCAATTTGCATACGGAGAAAATAATTACTGACAAAATGTGTCACATCTTCCAGTCGGGTTGAATTTCTTGTATTAGCCGCTTTCATTAGTCACTGATTCCAATGGCTACAGGCCAAGAAGTTTTATGGTGATAATCTGATGCCAGCTTTTATGCAAAGGCTCTAATTTGATGGAACTGGTTCTAGATTGAAAACCAGCATTGGTGGAAAAAAGTAAAAGTAAATTCGAAGCTTATGAAGTTGTTTGTTGTGTCTGAGATTTTTTGTAAGGTAGTTCAATCTGAAATCAAAATATCTAGTATTAAATGTTAAAAAGGAAACTTGTTCTTTTTTGTTACTAAATTAATTCGACTGTGATGTTAAAGCTATAAAATGTCCCAACCAAGAACTTTGAACATGCATCTTATATTATTTGCACAATGCTCACCGTGCTCTACTCAAGCTGTGACTTCAATCAAGTAATGTAAATGTGCTCATCATACCCAGCCTCCCAAGTAAGACTCTTTAAGCTTTGCCGCTGTAACGATTTGATCATCTTCCCAGCATATCTCCCTCCTAATTAACAATCAGTCTTACGTCATGAACATGTTGACAAATGAGTGTGAGAACTTTGAGTAGTAAATCCACCCCGTGTTTTCTCTTTGTGTTTTAATCTTTTCCTGATCCCCTGTATGTGATGAGGAATTCTAATAATGCAGCTAATGAAAGCATAACGCAGTTCCCTGGTATCTCAACATCAACTCTCTGCCTCTTTCTGTTTGGTTTTGTTTCTGCAGCATCTCTTCTGAAAGGCCTGAAGCATGCTAACATCGTCCTCCTTCATGACATCATCCACACCAAGGAAACCCTAACTCTGGTTTTTGAATATGTGGTGAGTCTGTACACTGAGATCACCCATTTGGGCTCTTTATGGGGGGACTGTGGAGGTTTAAAATTAGATCAAGAATCTGTTTTTAGGATTCAAAAGAAAACGAAGCCACAGTTTCAAAGGAGAATAGAGGTCAGCACTTATGTGTGTTTCTTTAGTTTGATTGATTTGATCCCAGTACATCCTTGCTGATTGAGTTTCAGTTTTTAATACTCTCCCGCTAGAAACATGAGCTATAGATATTTTGATTGGCATACTCTTAGTTATAGGGCACTTAAAGAATGTTAAAGCAGCTAGGGCTTTTTCCGCTCTTTGCTCCATAGGATGGCAGCCAGATCCACCACAGCCTGGTCTGTATGTGCCTGCAACAGAAAGCCAAGTGGGCATTTTATTGGAAGGTCACGGTTTTAGTATGTTTCCACAACTGTCTCGTCAAATACTGCAGGCACAAATAACAGCAAATAATATTCTGTTGATGCATTTATGGCCAGTAGGAACGCTCTGACTCGACAACACTGTTAAAGCCAAGTAAAGGGAGGTTGCTGACCAGAAACCTCTGGAACAGATCACTGTGCATTTTTACCAAATGAAGAACATTAGATTAGCTGAATCATTCTGACTCACCCACAAAAAAAGCAACAGCATTAAGTATCTATTAATGATGGCACATGCCAAGGTCTAGCAAATATTTGCTGGTGTGACAGTTGTTTGTGGTATTTATCTTTAAATGGGCAGTTGAAAATAATAACTGAGTTGGAGCATTTCCAAGGCTTGTGAGGGTGATCTACTAAAGATATTTTTGGTTTTTTGGGCAGTGAAAGAAAGACAAATCATGACAGTGTTTGGCGATGTCTCGTCCAGCTAACATCAGATACTACAAGGAAAGTGGTGGATCAAACCTGTTTTGCCAAAACCATGAGTAACAGTATAGACAGGGCAGAACAAATGTGTGCATCTAACTTTACTGCATCAGGAGATTACCGTATTTTTCGGACCATAAGGCGCATTAAGCGAAACAAAACAGTCAGATAAGTCAAACTTTACTCAACTCATTCTTGCTTCCTCCACTTCCGTACCATTGATTCATTAATGTTGAATTCTCTCACAGCTGCTCTATTCCCATGTTGTTGCAGTATATTAATGACTAACCTCGTATTGTGGATGGATTATCTCAGTTGTTCTCCTGACTGAAGTTTGG
>VUQG01035102.1:2322-16661 GCA_015106755.1 Etia nguti
TTTCCACTAATGTGTAATTCTTGACTTGAAAATCTGTACAGAGACTCTTGACAAAATAACTCACCATTTAATCACCAACACAAATATCATCCCCAGGAAAAAAAAGAGCTCTTTCATTTTTAACGTTTTTAGGATCAGGACCTAATGAAAACTTAATTTAATCCCTAATAAGTTCTAAAGTTATCTAGGTCACAAGATGACATATTACACACTGTGTCATTATTGGCCAATCAAATGTAAATCGGGAAGCGTGAGCTTTGAAGAAGAAGCTTTGGCAGTTTGGAGCATTTAAGTTTTGGAGTATTTAAGTGTGTTAACACAATACCAAGCAGCAAATGTTGATCTGGGAAATCAGTTAAATCAATCTGGGAGGGGTTATAAAGCAGTTTGAAAACAGTTTGAAGTCAATCATTCTATAGTGAGAAAGTTTTTGTCTTCACCAAGAGTCACCGCCCCAGCAAATTCACTGCAACTTTGCAATGTAACGAAGGGACCGAACAATTATCGCTTGTTTGGAAGAGTTGAGGAAGCCTCCAGAAGTTTTCTGGAACTATTTTCTTTGGACATGTCCGCTTTCATGTCTGGCCATCATGCACAGCACCATGTTTGATGAAAACCAGAAATACAGCATATCAACACGGCCACCTCATACCAACTGGAGATGTACATAAATAAAACGAATGCCTCCAAACCTCAGAGCTGAAGCAATGTTGTAAAGAAAAGTGGGCCAAAATGCCTCGATTACTTCATGTTTCTGCTGCTAAAGCTGGTTCAAAAGCTAGTGAATGATGGGGTTTATTTAGTTTTTCACACTGCTGCTGCAGCATTTTGGCTTAGTAAGAAAATAAATGAGACCCTGCTAGGGAGCAGGTGATTTATTTTATCATATCCTGACACATAAAAGTGTACTTTCTTTTTCACGACTTCCTGAATCTTGATTTCTGTTTTCTTACTAATGAACAGAGCCCTGTTGGTGTTCCTCCCTAATCAGCCCCCCTCAGTTTGATTATATTTAGTAAAATGCACATTACAATTATGGAAAAATAATGATTCCATTTTATTTATTTTTTTATTATTAGAACATATACCATTTAATATATTGTATATATGAACTAAGTATAGAATTTGATTGTTTTACAATACACATTTAGAACTGGCCACAAAATAAAAATATCCGATTTACAAACAAAGCAGCATCCGATAGAAAGAAATGGATGAACGAATAAATAAATAAATACTTTGGCATAAATGTTACAATAAATTAAAACAGGCTTTCTGACAGCATTTAGCAATCACAAAGAAACACCAAGATTAAATGCAGCTCATCCCACCACACCCTTGAAACAACACTTGAAACGACTGACTGAAGTTTTAGGCTTTGAATGACGAGCGTAAGTCTGTCAAATCTGCCAAAAAACTAAAAAATGCACTTTAAAAATCTGCCATACAGTAACTTTCATTCTCAGCTCTCTGCTTAAACCATCCTCACACTGAATAATCATATGATCTCCGCTTTTCAGCTAAAATTAACATTTAAACAGGCAGCGGACGATACAGGACAACACAAGGGAAAAAAAAAAACAAGATGAGTAATCACAATTTAAGTTCACGCTTGGTTCACCGGATAATGGAAAAAAAAAATGAAGTTCATCAAACCAAGCTTGTTTCTTTACACGAATCTCTGCTAAGACACCCATCAGTAACATAAATGTCAGATTATGATTTTACAAGATAATTTAATTCCAATAATTCAAACACATTTTCTTCTCCCGGTACACCACGGTTAACACACGTAACAAATAAAGACATACTATTTGGCAGACGAGGCAGTTCAAGAACACTGGAAACACCGTTGGCTAACCCAATAACGTGGTGCTAAAAGCTGAATTATCCTGAACACTGTGTGTGAAACGTAACTGGACTGGGTTACACTTTGGGCTCCAAGCCAGTGTCCTGAATCAGTCTGTAAAAACTACTTTCGCTTTAGGGTGTAAAGCATATTAAAAGTCTGCAGACATTCTTTCTTTCGTTAGAATAAGAGGATAACTATATTTCTTTAATAGCTCTATCTTGTAGATGAAAAATAATCAATATAAACTATTATCACAATGTATTTTCCCCATAAATATAGTCTCTGGTTGAATTCAGTTCTGCTTTTTGGTTTGAAATGTGCAGCTAAAACCATCTTTATCTGAAAATATTAAGTGCACTCGGACTAAAATTGACACTTGAGGGATTTCTGAGAAAAAAAAAAAAAGAAATATTTGGAAATTAAACAACTTTACATTTGTTTTCACTTCAACGTACTGACAAATGTTAAGCGTAATATTCTCACACACCTGCCGACAACACAAACAACATCGAATAACATAGAGGATATAGTCAGTAAGGCTCATAGCAGCAAAATGATTGTAAAGGCTTCATATATGTGTGAGAGCGCGCGATCTTCTCTTGTGCTGCTACAGCCGGTCACACTTTGCTTGGAAGGAAAAGATGACAAACAGCACAATCACTTGTTCTCTATCAGCATCTGCACCTTGCACACAAGATCTCTGGCCAGGGTCAAAATCTGCTTGATGTTGTGACGCTCTGCCATTTCTGGAAGACAGAAACAAACAACAGGTTGAACATTTTTACGCACAGATCGTCTCTGTAATTGTCCGTACTCTTGATCCTGTAACTTTTTGAAAACATGCTCAGAAAACTGTTTACACAGACTTTACACTCTCAGTCATCCGTAACAGACTCTGCAAGTCATGTTTTAATTAAAAGTTTTTGTGGACAAATCTTAGTTTGTAAGTTCACGCTGGCAAGCAAATAATATCTCTGACTCATTTACATAATTGTATTCAGCTGCTGATAATTCAATCTAAAGCTGTTTTTACCTGAAAATTAGCCTCACTCCTCCTTAACCCTGGCTAATTTTTTTTTTAAATTTTCACCTGAAAATATGTCAGTAACACCTGCAAAACTACAAGGGCACAATGCTCATCCTTGCTTTCTGTGGATAAGAGAAAACCTGTGGGAGCGTTTTGAAATACAATATGAATCTTTATTCTTATCAATGAGCCAGAGTAGGAGTTGGAAACTATTTACTGTCGGTAAATAATGTTTTTAAACCTCAGGAAGGACCAGTGCAGTCACAAGATTCATTGTTTCAGCTGCAGAAGTTCATATTGAGCAGTGTTGCTCTGTTGTGGGATTTACTGCCCTTGCATGAACGTACATGGACAGTCTGAGGGCAGTGAAAGCCCAGCAGGCACAGAACAGAGCAGGCGTCAAGGACAAAGCACTGATTAAGTCAAATACAATGTGTAAAAGAGAATCTCAGGTAGAGGAAGGCTGCATCAGTAACTGTAGGCAGGCTGCAACAATCTCAATAACAGAGCCTATATTTGATTTGCCATTTGGATGTGTAAAAGGAGATATCAGCTGCGGCATCAGTTGATGTGGGCTGGCACTGAAATCAGCTGCTGTCACTGGGATTTTGGGCTGAGTGTAAGTTCATCGCCTGCCTGAATGTTCTGCTCCACAGAAATGGAGCACAAAACATCCTACAGCTATTTTAGTCAAAGCAGCACTGTGAGGCTTATTCACTGAATATCACGCTTGGCAACCCTCGGAAAATGATGCGTGGTTTTAAATACTGCCTGGTCCTGATACAGGGACCTGGAGGGGTGAAAAGGTAGATTCTCACAAGAAACTCTCCTGTTAAAACGTTTTTTTCCTTTAGCATGAGAGAGACAGGTTTTTGAAAACTCTAAGGGAGAGACTGCAATATCACTACATCTAGCCCATTGTCTGAGTCAGGCTGTTAAAATGGGGATCTCTATAATGTAGCTGCTTCTTTTGTGTCTTTAAGATACACAGCTGAAATTATGCTGCTGTAGTATACAGGCTGAATAACAAAACCATAACAAATACATTAACTTTAAGTAAATAGGTAAGTAAAATATGGTGCTGGTTTGGCATGAATTAGAGCAGGAGTGTCAAGCATAAGGCTAGAGGGCCAGAATCGATCCAGCAAAGACTCCAATCTGGTCGACTGGACAGTTCTGGAAAATGTGAAGGACGGCATAGATTTTCTACTCCTAGATTTGGCTATGGTATCAATTTGAAAATCCTACGATGCCTCGAGTTATTGAGTTCACAGAGTTGGGTGTCCAGACTACCCGTCTGCCTGCCCGACGGGCTGATGACAATAAAAACTTTATATTTCATAATTATAGTACAGGCTGGGAAATAAGCTACTGGAGGCTTTTCTGTAATTTTATACATTTATCATGTAGAAACACTAAATGTTGAAATTGCACTTCTTTTTCATATATTAAGACATCTCAGGGATTAAACGTTTAATTTAATGTCTTTACACTGACAGAAATGGAAGTTTCACTGTCTGGAGGATAAAAAAAAAAACCCAATCTGCAGTATTAGAACAAGGCAAAACAGAGTAATGTAATCAGAGTAGCATAATGTTAAATGCAAAACCTCATTAAACCAGATGTTTACTAGATTTATGTTGGTTTTGAAACTCTTCTTGTTTTATCGTGCCAAATACTATTGCACAGCAATGTATATGTGAACTTCAGCTTCAAGGCTTTACCGTTGAAGAACTTAATGATGTCAGTGAAGTCCATGTTATTCTCCAGGATGATGTCCCTGTACACCTCCACCAGCGCCAGTGCAATGAAGAGGACAAAGTGACTGGAAGAGACATGCTTTGCTGCCCAGATAGTTTCCCAGACTGCAAACACGTCATCATAGACCAGCTCTGCAAGACAAAGCGCCCAAACAAAAGCTGAACTGCAGCGGCGTTCGGAGGTTTGGGTGGGAGGTGAGTTCGTGGAGCTTTCAGTGGAGAGAGGAGACGATGCAGATACAGAAGAACGAAAATAGAAAGTGCGGCTAAACTATGGCAAACCCTCATTCTAAAGCATTGTGAATTGTAAAGCCAAGACATTTAGCGATCATTCATGCAAAATCGCTTCCAGCTGAATGTGCTGCTAACAAGCTGTCAGATTGTTTGGTATTTTATCCACAAGCAGGGCTTAAAGAGGGGAATCTTCTCTAATTGGCGCAAACTGTGTCGGGCTATGCTGTCACTTTACCTCGCTTGAAGTCTAGAAGAAACCAGCGGTAGCAGAAATAGAAGTGGGTGTAGTCTCCATTCTGGTGCATTAGCTCAAACAGCTCAGAATCCAGGATCTATACCGAGAGAGGATCAAAGGAAATTAAATAATTATAAATAAAATTAAGAGAGCAGTTGTGTGAGAAAAAAGTGAAGAAGAAAGGGGGGTTTGTAGATGCTGTGTGACCTGGATTAGTGAGCGCATGTTTGCAAAGTGAGTGTCCATAGCTCCTCCGTGTGGAAAGTTTTGATTCATTCTCTTCATGAGTTCAGTGAAACAGCTGAAAGCCATGGCCTCTGACAGGAGGATAGAGAGAGAGGAAGCTGGAGTGAAAAATCGAGTGGGCAAACTCTTCTCTGCTGTTACATCAAATACTGTAAAAATACACCAAGTGTCAAAGAGGAGGGAAAATAAATAGTGAGTCAGTGTGTTGACTCACCATCATCCAGAATGACTAGAAGTGGAGCCAGCAGGTCGCACATTCCCTGCACGTAACCGATGTCAAGGTGCCTCCAGATATAGCTGTGAATATACAACCAAGAGAAGTGAACTTGACTCCACTTGGCTGCTTTTCTCTCTGAGCTACAATAATGTCAACAGTGTTTCCACACTCAAGTTGTTACATATAATATTTACCGTTTTTAGGAGAACTACAGTACTCTGCAAAAATCTTGATCCGCTTTTCATTTCTTAATATATTTTTCTCAGAAATTGGGGAATAGGTGGAGATTTATCGAAATGTGGAAATACAAGCTCGCTGGTTAGCTTTATTTTTCAGCACAGCCTGAACTCTCTTAGGCAACCTTTGTTGTCATGTTTTTAAGTAGTCTTCAGGAATAGTTCTCCAGGCTTCGTGGAGGCCATTCAAAGATCTTCTTTGGATGTTTGGTGCCTTTTATTCTGTTTTCAAGATGATCCCACGGATTCAGTAATGTTGAGGTCTGGGCTCTGATAGTAGTCCGTCGTGTGTTTTTCTATCCAGGTATGCTTTTACTGCATCGGCAGTATGCTTGGGATGACTGTCATGATGAAAAATGAAGCCACTGCAAATCAAATACTTTCCAGTTGGTATTTTTTGGAGAATTACAAACTGATGGTACTTTTCTGTGTTCATAATTCCATCAGTTTTTCACAATTTCATAATTCCAGCATCACTGGCAGAACTATGAAAAGCCCTTCCACCTTGTTTTACAGAAGGCTGTAGACACTCACTGTTCTACCTCTCTCCTGACCTCCTCTGCATATATCGACAACAATTTGAACCAATAATTTCAAATATGTATTAATCTCTCCTTCAGACCTGTTGCACTGATTTTCAGTCCAGTGAATGATTCTTAGGTCAGTTTTAAGGACCTTAACAAACCAAAAAAATAGAAATAAACAAAACAAAAACATTGAACTGTTGCTCAAGGAAAAAAAAAAAAGTTATGGCTCTTTGGAGCAAAATATAAAGAAATGATGTGTGACTTAAGACTTCTGCACCGTATGTTTTTCTCCAAACTGTGTTATTCTTTGTAATTAGGGCTCCTAAAACTGTAAATATCTATTTTTGTATAAGAAGGGCTTAGAAAGGTGTAGATGAGTGGCTCATCATTAGTGAATGCATAAAGAAAATGAAGGCATGTAATCTGCTGTTTAAGAAAACGTCTTTTTTGTGCATTTTCTTATTTTCAGTTAGTTACAAGAAAAGAAAAAAAAATGCACCACAATAGAAGCAGACCTAAAAACTAGAAAATGTAACTGGAGGGAGAGCCTGTTAGCTCAACTGGCTGAAAAAACGTTTCAGACCAAAGTCATTTCTGCTGTACTGTTGGCTTTTCTTTCCTTGCGTTCCTTTCTCACTGTTGTGATCACTTGGATTCCTGGCTTCGTAGTGTTATTGTGTCGGAAAATTGACAAAGGAAGCTCTCCAATTGAATCTGAATAAGAGTGAGTCATTTAGCTCTTGAAAAAAAGAATTGCCCACTGCTTTGCCTTATTGGTGCTCGTCTTTTCACGGTGTTTAAATATGACCACAGTTATATATGACGTTTATTAAATACAGCATGTGATTTATTTGAGGCTAAACGGAAACAAATCCTCCACTCTTGTTCTGGATCTTTTTTACCATAAGAGCTCTCTTAAGGAGTAAGATGCTTAACGTATGACATCACTTTTTAAAAGATTTTGTCAAATCTTAACAGCCGATAATGATGAGAAACCTCACGTTTCCTTTCCATTTTCCTTTATTTTACCTTGAGTATGCCCCTGCGGCTCTCAGTGTTTTACCTGCACATGATGTTGCGCAGTTTCTCCAGGTTGGCAGGAGTAAAGTACCAGTAGTTTCTATCACAGCGCTGGACGTCCTTTTCAATGCGGTGCAGATTCAGTGTATACAGGTCCAAAAGTTCTTGCTGAAATAGATGAAATGATACTTCTGTTTAAAACATACTAATGGTCATTTGAGTCTATTTAATGTAAATTAATTTCATATAATATTTCCATACAGAGAAAGGACTCCCAGCGGACACTTGAGAGGTCACTTGGTTCTTCGTGTTTTCAGATGCGGCCAGAGAGTCAAAGGGAGGGTAAAGGCTCTCCATCTCCGGCTCCGACAGGTTGGACTCTGTGCCCTCTGGACTGCGCTTTCCTTGTTCCTCCTTCTGCCTGAGCTCTACGTGAGGGGGCGAGTTCTCAGAGGAAGACGAGGTTTCACAATGTCCTTTTCTGCTCCAAGGCACCATGGAAACTTTGGCTTTGGGGATCTCCTCCATTTCTATGGCTGAGGGAGACTCATCTGACTCGGTCATGATGTGAGGCTCATCTTTCTGAGTGGCACTGTATACTTCTCTTGCTTTCACCACTCTGGTGTCTGCTGAGAGAGTGAGATTTTCCATTTCAGGAGCCCCGGGACCTTTGAATATTTTCTCTTTCCCTCCTGTCACTAAAACCTCTTTACTCGTCTTTGATTCGTCCACTTCCTTCATCTTTTCCACATTCGCTTCTTCGGGTTTCAATGCTTTTGCCGCTTCTAGTGTCTCTAAAGATTCGTTACCTTTAATGTTCCTATCGAGGCTTTTATCTTCAAGCTTGGTCCCCGCTGCTTTAACAGCTTGTGACTCCTCGATATTATCTTTCGTTTCAGGCTTTAAACTTGTCTTTTTCGTGTCTATTTTATCACCTGTTTCTGCAGCATGTTTTGAAGTTTTGGTCACATCGGAGGCTTTCTCTTTCTCCACCCTTTTGTCCTTCACTTCACCTTCCACCTGGCCATCCTTTTCCAATGACCGACCTTCGCTCTCTCCTCCTGCAGGCTTGACAGTGCTCTGTGGCGCCTGAGGGACAGCTGCAGGTCTCGGGGTTGTATCAGGCGCAGTGCTGTCCTCTGTGCTGAAGGAGCCATCCGACAGGCCAGAGGTGATGGAGAAGTTGCGAGAGGAAGGATGTCCAGAGTCAGGAGAGCTCGTCCCGTTCTGCAGAGCTCCATTGGGCAGCTTAGGCACCTGTTTGGTTTCTCCATTCTTGGGCTCCATCTCAATCTGGTCCACCTCCTCTACAGACTCAAACACCTGAAAGAACAAGCCAAAGGGAAGCAGGCTACTCCAGGGGAAGGGTTGGGAGGATGTAAAGAACTAGCGGAGAGAAGGTAGCAGTGAGGAGTTTTGGTTCAAAATGCTGAGATCAAATGGACAAAGTGACAGAAATGGATGACCATCTTTAAAAGACCAAAAGACTATTTTGACATCCAAATACTGCTGAGTTTCTGATACCTGTGTGCTGCTGCTGGAATCACTCTGCAGGCGAGCCAAACTCTGCCTGTCTGAGCTCTGGGAGGACTGTGATCGGAGAATAAAAGGCATGTGTAGGAAAAAGAGTATAAAAAGCCACAATTCAAGCTCCAAAAGTGTAAAACTGGCATTAATGTTTAATTCTCCATCTTCTCTGTCATTGTACCTGGATGAATTACTAGTTTTGGTCACAACATACACAGGTCTGCACCGAAAGTAACTGTGTTTTTCGTTTAAGTCTCCATGTGTACGCGTTGCTGTTTTACCTCATTGCTCACAGTTGAATCGTGATGCTTCATCTTCTGACTGTAACTGTCCATGCTTGCACCCGAGGAGCACTTCGCCAACGCCGCAGCGTGCTGCTCCTTCTCTCGCTGGCGGACAATCTCCTCACAGCTGAGCCACTCCCCCATGGTCTGCTGGTATAACACTCTGACCTGATCATCCACCTGCATGAAAAAGTAAAGGATGAAGGATAAATGATTAGGTGGAAAAGGCTTCTGACTCAAAACCATAAGCATAGAAACTACAAACCTCCTTCCTCTCAGCCTCTGACATCCCAAACTGGTAATGACCCAGCAGGAAAGGCCACACCTCTTTCCTCAGTGATGGGTCCACACCCCCGAAGTACACCAGGCGCAGCAGCTCCTGCTCCTTGTAGGCCTGAAGAAACATGACAGGCAGTCGATTAACTGCATATTTAAATTGTTCATCAGTGCTTCAAAACAACAGAGGCCACAGGCTGCTGGTGCTGAAATAGCTACTTCAGTGTCGACTGGTTTATTAAGAACAAACC
The DNA here is from genome assembly GCA_015106755.1 of Etia nguti. Classification (NCBI taxonomy): domain Eukaryota; kingdom Metazoa; phylum Chordata; class Actinopteri; order Cichliformes; family Cichlidae; genus Etia; species Etia nguti. The sequence continues at coordinate 12,015 of VUQG01035102.1, forward strand.
AGTTTGCAGTGCTTCGCTAATAAACTATTCTTTTATTTTTAATTCAGACTCCCTTTGACTCCAGCAAATGTAACTGATGTTCAAATAACCTGAAGACAAGGAGTTTGAGATTTATAGAGCCATTAGTTTCCTGTCATGCACACTGCCGTTAGGCTGACAATATTAACCACTTTTTAGGAGAGGATTGATATTAATATTAAGACTGACTGAGTGATGGGGGATGGTGCTTGTGTGTGTGAACAGAAAAAAGGTAATATTAAGATTGTGTTGCAGTAAAGTGATGTCAGAGGTGCTTACTGTGCAGTCTTTGAGGAAAGTCTGCCACACGTCTGCGGTGAGGCCTCCGGAGGCGGCACAGGGCACGTCGGGCGCCACAATGGTGTGATTTACGAGAGCTGAGAGGTGCGTACGCACAGTAGAAAGGTGACGGCAGTATGCCAGCCCTGGTTGACAATGCAGTTTGTTATTGAAGAATCTAAAGCATGCCATAAAATATATTTTCATACTGAATGTGAAGGGATTTTTCAGGGTATACACTACTGCTCAGTCACACTAGAGTAAAAATAGGACGGCAACCTCGCTGCAATGGTTGCCCGGTGATTGCTTTTAACTTTTTTTTGCTGTTAGTGACCGGCTGCAAAGACTTGCGGAGACGCCCAGAGGTTGAGCTTGCAGCTTTTAATTGCAAAGTGATTGCACAGGTCACCGGGTAGGAGGCAAGCTGTCTCCTAACAATCGTAGTCTGATTCAGTAAGTAGTTTCGTTATACGAATTTGCGATTTCTGCTGATTTATGAGTGGAGGTCATTACGCACCGGGTGCGATGAAAAAAAAAGCAATGAAATTCAGAATTGTAAGATCCAGACCTGTTGTGTAATGTATAGACATACCGAACACAAAATTTGCCCTCAAAAGATGTGAAAAAAATGAAGTCAACATCGTCATGCAACCACCTTTTTCCCTAGTGTGACTGCAGCATTAAGCATTTACATACAGCCATAAAATGCCCTGGAGATGATCTGATACTTCATGTTGTCACATAGCAGCTTCAGAGGAGTCCTGCAGAAAGACACAACACACATTAGTATGCAGAGAAAACACAGACAGCTATACACTATCATTAGACCAATTATTAAGTGCAGGTAATTCATATTCTCCTGAATATATGATATCCTCTTTCTAATGTAGAGTTCATTACTGTCTTGGGGCTGACCTTTTATAAAATGATAAATTGCTATGCTGCCATATAGAACAAATTAGCTCAGTGGCCTGTCTTCTTTCCACAGCTCTCTACCATTTTATCTGCACTGCTTATCACTAATTCTCCCAACACGTTCTCGTTTCACTGAGGTAAATGTCACACAATTGTCTTCTAGGTAATTGCTGGGTTCTTGTATCTTGCTTCCATCCCCGGTTTCCTCTGTATTGTGGAGGTTGTCAGGTGTGTTAGTGAATCACAGCAGCCTTCAGGAGCTTCACAGTTCCCCAGTCTTAACACAGCTCCGTCTATCTTGGGGCGTGTTTTATCTCTCACCTCTCATGGTTGCACCCCTTGGGTGTCGCCGCTTCAGAGAAGATCCCCTGAGAGCAGGAGGAACACGAGGACTTCCTGAGAGTGGGATGCCACATCTTAGCTCCCGGATCCATCAGATCTGGAGGAGTCACTGCAGCACACACACAAACACACGCCATCATAATCACTTTAGAGCAGCACACTGCTGAGACTTTTCGAGAACAATTATATTTGCACTTTAAAATATTTTTGCTGAAGCACAATTATGCTGATCACTAGTGACCTGCTTATGCTCGATTCCTGTTGGAGCAAAGAAAAGGCACACAAACAGAAACATTTATAATAATATGATAATCGTGAAGAATGAAGCCATCGTGTTTAATTACATTAATATAGGGAGGAAGTTCAATTGAGCAAGCGCCTTTCTCAATTCGGTTGCCATGTTTGATTAGTTGTCCACCATTCACCCGATTAAAGGGTACTGTGTCATGGTGCAGTAAAAGAGGTGTGAAGCATTGTGACTTTATTGACACGGCACACCAATAAACATTTCCTGAGGCACAGGACAGGGCAGGAGGATATTACACGCAAGGAATTAAAGCAAGGCAAAGGTGACAGATGGACAGACGAGCCAAAGTGTGACAGTGTTACAGCTGCTTCCTGTGAGTGAGGGGGATTCTTCAGGACAGCTGCAGGACCACCTGGGTACAACCAGGGCCCCTGTTTTGGTGGGGCACTTTCCAATCGGTTGGAGGGACAGGGATGAAGTCAGATGGGGAGGATGAGTTACAGTCACTGGGGGGGAGGGGGGACTCACCAAACTCTGACTGACTGTTTGGAAAGAGGATTCGGAAGACATAGTCCGTGGCCTCGTCCTCCTCCTTATCGGAGACCGAGTCTGAGGATCCAGATCCCTGAGGAACCCTCTTTCGTAGCTTAGGAAACACCTTTCCCTGCAAAAGAAAAATAACTAATGGCAATGACAAATATGCTAAACCGCTAAAGCCCAGAAAAGCCACCCCTGTGAAGATGAACCTGTTTAGTGTCTGTGTGATTAAGCCTATTAATAGTGGCTGAACATGCGTGGGTGGTTCTCTTTATTCAGTTCAGTTAAAGAAACATTAACAAAGCCATTTAAGGTTTAAGTAGATACTAAGCCACACTTGTTCACCAGTATCTCTCCACACAATGCTTTAAAGAGGCTGTGCATCTGTTTCTTTCAAATCCAGATGTCTTTTCTTTATTGATTTATTGATCAGAGGAGACTGAAGCACACTTTAGCTCTTTTGTGTGGAAGAACACTACAATAAATGATGCGTGCTGTGGGAGAGCCCTCCATGCTGACCTTTCCCCTCTGCGACCAGAGTGGAGGATCAAGCTGGCCGTGGGGAAGGAGGCCATTCTCAAGGCAGGAGAGGAACTGGAGCAAATGACCTCCTTTAGGGAAGCGAAGTGGAGGTCTTTGGATCCCATCTTGACTGACCAGCACTACCGTCCCCCCACTGTCCACTACAAGATAAACAGCAGATGTAACAGATCAACAGTAATAACCTGCAAACCCAGAGTTACAGTAGTGATACAATTTCACCCACCTTGCTGATGACAATGCAAATAAACTATCTCCTCTAGGGGGATTGTCATGGCATAGTCCCAGTAAACGCTGAAAAATATGGAGACAAAATGCACATTCAGTAAAGCTGTGACCCAGACTAGTCTAACCACTGGATACTAGATAACAGCGACACACAAACCCATTGTAAATATTTATGTAAATAGATTTTTTTTACAGCTGCCAGAAAAAAGTAGTTGCAACAATCAATTCATTTGGAGAGAGAATACACCTCACAGGTATAACATGATTTACGAGTTCGACAGGTGTCTTTTACACTGTCTCAGTCAATAAAACATCTGCTGGATGCTGGTGTGTGAATATCAGCCTCATCAGATCAGCACCATTTATTCAGTGCGCTGAGCCCTTGAGCAGCGCACAAACACACTGCATTATTCAGTAACAGCCGAGTGTTAGACAAACAACACAGCGGAGAAGAAATAATGCGGTGCTTACACGTCTGTGCGGAGGCAATTTAGATGCTAAGATCAATCAATCAAATCTTTTAAAAAATATATAAGTAACAAGTTTTAATACACATAAAGAACAAATAAACACGAAGTCGCTGAAAGTTGTCCTCTTCACATGAGAAAAGAAACAAAACCGAAATGTTGACCATTTCCTGTTTGAAAAGGAGTATTAAGGAGTGTCAATTCCTACCCCTATCCAGCTCATCTTATATATCTGTTTACAATCTAATACAGATATATGCTATAAATAAATATGCCTGTCTAATCCACAGATTCATGTTGTTTTAATATATATGTTTTTATAAACAGATCTATAATTATTTAGCTACACCTATCCAAAATTGTCGCTTTTTTATAATAGTCACTATATGCAATTATAGTGACATATTAAAGTATGTGTTACCATAGAAGCTGGTACTATAAAAGTATTACCAACATTTTTATATAATGATTCATATTTATTTTTACAGATGGGTAAATCTGCACCTGCGTTCATAGTCCAAGTCTCCCACAGAGCCGTTCATGAGCTGATTGGGCGTCCACTTTAGTGTCATGATTTCAGCAGTCTGGTGCAGAGACAGGTAACCTGGAATAGCCTCCATATCGTCCCTCTGAAAGAGCCACGGGGATTCAACTGAGGATATGTTTGTACGTAATAATAAATAAATGTAATAAATAATGCAAATTTTATCCATGGTTTACCCTGATAACACATAAAAGCAAAGCATTTATTAGTTTTACGTGTAAAAGATAAAAAAAAAGAAGGAAGTGAAGATGTGTGCAATTCACGTCCTATCACAGTGATGTTAGAAAAAATCTACTAGAGTGCTTTGATGGCAAGATAATACTGTATGTAGACCAGCTTTTATCCAGGACTTTAATGCAACAGGATATACGTCAGGTTTTAAAGATTTTATCTCACAGCTATACAGATGCTGAAGTGGACCGAGACAGTTACCGGTTGTACGAGCACGTTGTTCTTGCCAAACAGTAGTGTCGCCCTGTTGTTCTGATGCAGCGACTCCACATATTCACGAGCTGATGGTGAGGGGGAGG
>VUQG01035102.1:16681-37152 GCA_015106755.1 Etia nguti
ATATAGAACCACACACACACACACACACACACAGACACACACACACACACACACACACACACACACACATAAAATATATAAAATCAGATCAAAAACTTATGACTTACATTTATTCATTCATGTGCACCAATGCAGTTTCAGTCGTTCCTGATGTCAAAAACCAGTCTTATTTTGCTTGGAGCACACACACGCATCTGTAAGCACCGCGGCGTGCAGAATAGGCCAAGTTGACCTGGTTCGCTCTTAACTTGGCAACTAAATAAATGTGATTGTCTGCAATACACTCTGTTCTTTCTCCTGGGACACACTGAGCTCCACTCATTGCAGCAATCTTAGCGAGGCCTCCAGACAGATAAACAGCATCTCAGAAGGGAACGTAACTGATAGTCTGCCGAAGCTAATATCAGCTCATATCTCAGCATAAATGGACAGAGAAAAAATAAAAGAAGCCTGAAACTAACTCTGCTTTCACATCTGCTGAAAAATACAGCTTTTATTGTTTGGGATATGTTTACTTTAGACATGTGCAGAAGAAAAATGTGGTTTGACAGGAACAAATGATCATTATGTTCTTTAGGAGCTGTAAAAGAAATACACAAGTGCAGATGCATATAGATGGAGTGGAAATTGAAAGAGCTAATGAAAATAAGTTTCACGGATTGATAATAGAGGATAAAATAACCCGGAAATCTCATACATAACCTATACATAACAAAAGCTCAAGAAGCATCTCAATACTGAGTGAACTGGACCACAAACCACTCCATGTTCTCTACTCTCCACTGGTTTAAGCATGTTTGAATTACTGTGCAGAGGTTTGGAGCTATACTTATCAATACTGCAAATAAAGGCCATAAAGATAATCCTTAATACTGATTATAGAGATCATTTAAATCCACTGTTCCCAAAATCAAATAAATTTATACTGAATTTCACTGATCTGAGTCATAGCAATAAACAACCTAACTCCATGACAATATTTTGTCTCGTTTCTTTAGGGGGCACCACAGCAGCTCACCTGCCTCCATCTCACCCTATCCTTAAAATCCTCCTCGGTCAGATGATCCCTCTGTATGTCCTCCTTCACTCCATCCATAAGTCTTCTGTTTTCCTCCTGCCTGGCAGCTCGATATTCAACTTCCGTTTGTCCATTCTCTCCACTATCCCTGCTCTGCACATGTAAACACCATCTCAGACTTGTTCTCAACTTTGTCTTTAAGCTGCTCAATCTGCTCTCCCCTCTGATGTCCTCATGACCAGGATGGATCTTAACATCTTCAACTCTGCCACCTCCAGCTCGGCCTCCTGACTTTTTGTCAGTGCTATCGTCTGAAAACCATACTTTTGTCACAAATCACCCCTGATACTCGTCTCCATCCACTCCACCTCTGTCCACTGTCTTCTTCGCCTGTCTGGTCCATTGTCAGTTGCTTTGGATGGTTGGCCCTGGATATTTAAACTCATCCACCTTCACTGTTACACCTCTCACTGTCTCCCTCTCACTCACACACATGCCTCTGCTGACTTTCATTGTTCTTCTCTCCAGAGCATACCTTCACCTTTCCAAGCTCACTTCCACCTGCTCCCTACTCTCACCATGGATCACAATGTCATCTGTAAGCATCATAGTCCACAGAGACTCAAACCTGACCTTATTTGTCAGCCTGTCCATTTTTGTACAAATGTAACATTTTCAAAATAAAGCGCTATACATTAAACACTTACACACAGCGCGGGCCTCTTAGTAGGAGAATCCTGCCTGCAGAGGCCACCGTGGATACGATGTCGTTGTACCAACTCGTCAGCAGACGGGTCTGTCCAGAAGTGGTCAGCTGTCTTCATCTTTGTGTATTCCAATGCACAAGGTCCAACTGTTGAACAGTTTTATTAAGCAACAAGCTCTATGAAAATCAAGCATTAAACATGATGTGTAATAAAAGAAAGACAGAAGACTGACTTTATGCATGTTCAATCATCCAGGTAAGGTAATCCCAGAAAGCTGATCCTGTTGATACTATTAATAGACTCAAGTTGCTGGGAAAGACTGACCTGAATTTATTAATCTATTTAATAATCTATCACTGGAAAGTCTTAAGGTCCTTACAATCCCTCAATGCAAGCTAGCTTGTCTAGAGTATGTATATTGTCTAGGACCTGTCAAGCAAAAATTAACTGAAAAAAAAAAAGGAATAAAACAAAAATAAAATGGGAGAAACATTTTTTTCTGCCTTCCTATTCAGTTCAAGACCCCTTAGATTTATACTTTGACTCTCTTGGTTGGGGATAAACACTTAAGGGGACAAGCATGCAAGCATATTAACAGAGACAAGGAGCACTTCTGCCTCCAGTGAAAACAATTTTCACTGTTCACTGGTGGGAAACCACTACGGGACTATGCCTGTGTTGCTGCACAGCAGATGTCAACAGGTTAACGTCTTAGCAGTTTAGCATTTGGTCACGAGGAGAAGTTGAAAGAATATAAAGAGCAAAGAACAGTTTCCTTGATTGGACAATGAGTAAATGTAAGAAACGGCCTTGTAAGAAAGGGTGGGATAACATAATGTCCTTGTTCTGCCTAATTTTCCCTAGGTCATAATCTTAAATGTTCATGTAAATGATATTAAAACACCACTGTTTTGCCATTGGTATAATTACCCAACAGAGATGCGAGGATGGGTCCATCTACAGGGTCCATGAGAACAGCCTCTTTTTCGTAGTATTTACTGAAAGACAAATATGAAAGGGGAATTTTGCAGGAAGACAGAAATCTTGTAACTCATTTGGACAAGATGCTGTTTCCCATCTCAAATTACCTGCTGTTCTCCACCAGGTAGAGGACAATCTTGTCCAGCACCTTCTCAAAAAGAGCCGTCCGTATCCACAGGTTCTTGACTACAGGCGGGCTGAGGCTGGGCAGTCGGGGCATCTTGCGAATGCTGTCTTGACTTTGCAAGCTTTGACTTCGTCTGCAGAAGTAACAGAGTTGTAATTTATAGAAGTAGACGTGTTTTTAAAACTACTGAAGCAAAACCCCATCTGCATAAAACAAATACAGTGACATAAGTAACTCATGAATAAAAATGCCTATAAACATGAATTATTTAGAAGCTTTTCATCATAAAAATAAACCCCAGCCCTTCAGAGAGACAGTCATTTGTTTTCAGTGCTTTTGCTGGAACAACAAAAAGGCTTTGGTGCAAGCTTTGAAGTCTGCTGTGATGTGTGAATATGAGCTGTGATGTGTGCGTCTCGCACTTTGTCTCAATGATCTGCTCGAGCTCCTGGGCCTTCCTGCACAGCTCCTCAGCTGGGGGAAAGCTTTTCCCCACCTTGGTGAAGAGTGCCGCGATCTTGTTGCTACGTAGAAAGCCCGCCGCTCGCCGCTTCAGCCCATGAAGGACACACGCCTCCACCGCAGCTGTGTGTACAAAAACATGATGTAATTATTAGGGTGCACTGATTAATAAGGTATGTCAGAAAAGCATAACAACACAGGACACGTGAATCCGTCACAACAACAAAATCATCAAACCCCCAGAGAGGCAGGCAAAATGTAAAGCAGAAAATGCTGCTGTCGCACAAAATTTAATGTTTAATGTTTTTTTTTTTATTATTATGTTAGAAAAAAACTCATTTTACTTTAAATAGCAGAAAATAATATTTTAGCATTTTTAAATCAGCCGGGACAGTAAAAATATAAAAAGAAAGCTCACATGTTAAGTTGTTTTACATAATTTCCCATTTACACGTCACATGGACGCACAGGCAGATTATGATGGATATCTGACATTTAAAACAAGAAATGTGTGGGCAGCATACTCTGCACCTAAAGCTTTCACATAAGAGTAACTTTACCTACAGCGGCATTAAATATTACCACAACTTTGATCGGTAATGACAAAATGCAATTTTGACATCACCCAGAAATCTGTTTGTGTTAGCTGAAATTTCGTCACCGGCCCTTTATTAGGTATACCTGGCTACTGAATTGGACATTTATGATGTGAATCTCCCGATTTGCCACATTTCAAATGTGCACTATGGTATTGAGATGTGGTGACTGTGGAGGCCATTTGAGTACAACTCATTGTCTTGTTCAAGAAACCATTTTGAGGTGATTTGAGCTTTGTGACGTGGTGTGCCATCTTGCTGGAAGCAGCCATTAGAAGACGGGCACACTTTGGTCATAAAGGGATGGACATGGTCAGCAACAATCCTCAGTGGTGATTAAACAACGCTTGGTTGATACTAAGGTGTGCCGAGAAAATATATCCCCCACACCTTCACAGCACCATTAGCCTGAACCATTGATACAAGGCAGGATGGATCCATGTCTCCATGTTGGTTATACCACTTTCTGTCCCTACCATCCGGATGCCACAGCAGGAATTGAGACTCATCAGACCATCAATCTTATCAATCTTCTTTCAATCACCTTTCTTGTGATGCTCAATCTGAACTTCAGCAGGTCGTCTTGGCCATGACTACATGCCTAAATGCACTGAGCTGCTGTCATGTGATTGGTATTTGTGTAAAAAGTGTTATATGTGTATCTAATCAATTGGCCATTTAGTGTATGGTCACTTCTGTCTCTGTTCTGTTTTAGTTTTTCACATCGAAAGACATTGTACATAAGAAGCATCTGCCATGTGACCTGTTTGTTTTCTTATTTGACGAATGAACATTTGCTAAACTGTTTCCCTGGTTACAATACATTATTAAATATGACAAACCATCACATAATCTTCCAGTTTACCCAGTAAGCTGCACACTACTGGACCCACAAGTTAAAGACATGTGGACAAACTTGCACAGTCACTTGACCGTGGCAAAGAATAAGACACCCCCCGTTCCCTTTCAGGTCTACGTGGCAGTGCCTGGAGCTGTGTTGACATTTGAGTTCTCTTTCAGGTCTAATCCCGTAGCTCTGTTCACATGGGTTCAGGGGGAAGGCTGGGGTTGCCATGGCAACTCACGAGAGAGCGAGATGAGCAGAGGGAGGGAGGGCCAGCGCCAAATCATCGGCATCATGATCGTTGTCTTTCCACCATCTTCACCCCACTAAACACTGTCACTCTTTCCTTCACCCCACTGCTTTTTTATGGACTTTCTCTGTCACTGTTAAAATCTGGTTAGCAAGATTTTACTCCAGCACAGCCATCAAAAGTCTCAGTTTTCCCCACCCTGAACCTTTTTTGCTCATTATCTCTAACATCTTTCTAAGAGCAACACGCTGAATGTCATGACTATATTAAAAGGCCTCCAAATATACTTCATGCCCTTTACCCTTTCACCATTTCAGCTTAGTCATCTTCGATGCCAAAGCTGAAAGCAATAAAGCTTTAAACCTCTGCACTTTTATGGAAGTTACTAATGATCTACCAAGCTTGTGTCACAATCTCTGCAACATCACTGAAATTAAATCCTTTGAAATTGCAACCAACATCTGTGGCAGAGGTACTCATAGTTTTAGAAAAAGGGAAATGTGTTACTCCCTTTTTTTCAATACTGGAATTTCAACTTATTTAGTGAAGTGAATAGTTTTATCTGAACTATTTCATGCAATTACAATCACAAAAATCGTGTAGCGTGAAGAAAATGAGCATCGCTTGCACGGATTCAGTCCCTAATGGTGAAAACGGCTAATACAGAAAATTGCCTCTAATCATCCTGTATCTGTGGCAACTGAGTGCATTAGGAGACTCTTGGCAGTGACACAGCTGAACAACACTTCGTCCAAGGCATTTGTGTTGTGGATCTCAGCAAATGAACGGGAGAGAGAGTCTGGGCATCGTGTCCTCTCCTCTGCACTCTGTGTTTGTGGGAATGAGTCAGCACGAGGTTCTAAAAAGTTAATAACAGCCTAACTTCAGTAAGATTTGAGTTTTAAAACAGAGAGTTGCTAGTGAAATATTTAGAGCAGAATGTGTTTGTTTTTCACTTTTTTTCTGTCACATAAATAAATTCACACCAAGAATGCTCATAATAAACATCTCCAATAATGACGCAACCCCTGTTAACTTCAGACTCCTCCTCTCTCCTCGCTTTTAGGCATTTTTCTTTCTACTGTGTGTGTCACCATATCCCTGATATGGAAACCTCAGACACCTAGCTCTGGCTGTAAGCTGAAAAAGAACACCCACCTGCCGTTCAAACTTTCTGTTTGAGAATAGGAGTCAATCAGAGAACAACTGCCTGAAGGGAAGGGGAGGGAAGCTAAAATAGCTTTTTTTGGACAGTGAATGAACTGAGAGGGTGCATTAAGGGTAAACATAAGACATATGAGCATTATTTTGAACTGTGAATCATGCAAAGCTAGTCTTAGGGTCCAAGGATAATCTTTGATGTGATACTGCTGGCCTGACTGCTTATTATACTGTGCTTCTTTAAAACTATATGTGCACAAAACAGTGTATGTGCACTCAAAATACTTCTTCCACTACCAACAGCAAAAGTGGAGGAGACTTGCTGACAAGGTTACTTTAGCTTCAGGAAGTATTTCTAACAGCAAAAATCCAATGAAGTGATTCAGATCCGTTCACTACCATTAAGTATACCCCATCATTCAGGAGCTTGCAGAATCACCTTTAGCAGCGATAACTTGAAGTACTCATTTTTTGTCTCTCCCACATCATTGAGAAGGAGTTTTGCAGCATTCTTCTTTACAACATTGCTTCAGTTCATTGGCGTTTGTGGCATTAGTTTATGCAAAGCTCTCTTAGGGTAGCACTATAGCATTTCAGTCAGGTTGAGGTCTGGACTTTGTCATGTTTTTTTTAGAGAGAACGGATAGCCCTTCTAAATGAATCATAGTTGTTCAGTCTTTTTCTAATTGTGTGGTCATGAACTTTAACATTTAACATGCTAACTGGTGCCTGTAGAGTCTGAGATGTAGCTCTTAGGTTTCTCTGATTACACAGCCTGACTTTGGGGGAATACTTGCTGACAGTCCACTCCTGGGAAGATGTCTGTTTTGAATGTTTTCCACTTGTGAATAATATTTCTCACTGTAGTATGATGGACTTCACATTGTTTGGAAATGGGCTTACAGCTGTTCCCCAATAGATGAGAACCAACAGTTGTTTCTCATAAAACTGCCAAGCCCTTTGATTTTATAGAGGTGCTCACATTTGCTGATGATCATTTATTTTAATGGTACAGTGTTCAAAAGCATTTTATCTTTATTATGACATTTTTTTTAAATTCAAGTGAACAGCTTTCACATTCCCGCCGCACTAACAGCATTTTAGCCTTTGCCTGGGCAGCTCATCACACTAGCCTGGGCTTTGGAAGTGAATTGCTCCCCAGTGAGCAAGCTGAGTTTTTTCTCCCATCTTCCACTCACTCTCACTCTCTGTATAGACCACATTTGAAAGACATGTAGTAGCAGGAGCCAAAAAAAAACAACAACCCAGAGATGAGAGGGTCATCCTGCTGCTGAATTTCCACTGGTACTGGTATGATAGCAGTAGATGAAAGATGTACCTCAGACAGAACAGCAGCTATTAAATCAGGCTATTAGATGATCCAACAGATAATGTCCACAGTGCAGGCTGAGACTGTTGAGATGAAACATGAAAGCACTACCAGAAACACATAAAGGACACAACTGCCCCCCACAACACTGAGAGGTATTAAAGAAGTCTTTTAGTTGCACTGTAACAAAAATCTGAGCTCTGTGACAAATTATTTTCATAACCCTCCTGCAGAAAAATAAAACTACAAAAAAGAGATTTGGGGTAAGCTGATTACTGGATGGGAAGGATGTCCAACATTATTCACTTATGGCTGTTAAATAGGTTCAAGCTGTGCTGCAAATTCCTTTCCTACTATGAAATTAACCCAAACAGGCTCTACACAGACATTATGAGGGAGTGAGCTTACATAAGAACCCAAAAAGGAAACAACATTGATTTCTAAATCAGCGTATTTTTGATTTTACATACGTCAAAATGAATCTCTTGAAACAATGACACTAAGAGGTAAGTCACTGTTTCTGCAATGTCTAATTTACCTTTCATTCTTTGATATTAGTCTGAGCAATGCAAGTGTGCAATTACAAGCCTATAGAGACCCACCAGTTTCTCTTTATTATCACTGGTACGCCTCCTTGCACATTTTTTTGCACAGTAGTACAATGATATCATTTATGCCACAGGCCTTTTTTAATGGGATACTTTGTTTATTTAATCTTTTTCCCTACTTAATTCTCTTCCCTACTCTGAATATTTACAGCCTCCGGCCATGTAAAATGAAGCCAGTGTGGGTGTGCCGCATGCAGTTCCTCTAGTGGCCACACGAGGCAGGCTCTAAAGTCAAGGCATGTGGAAAAAAGTCAAACCAAAGAAGTCAAACTCAAGAATCCAATGTGAAAAAGCTTAACTTTAAATCATCAAAAGGATTTTTTTGTCTTTATGGATAGTTTTCTCCTTCTTTAGGTTGGGCTTAAACTGTTTATAATTCATCCAGTTGGGCAACTGGCTTAAGGGTGTGGAAATAATCCTTTAATGGTCTATGGGAGCCGATGGCAGGTTGGCAAGTGTCACAACACAGGCAGCTGAAACCTACTGGTGTTCACTAGGCTTCACCTCTGCTAACTGGAGTCACTGAACTGGACTTCTCTGCTACATTTGTGCTGTTGATGCTTTTGAAGCATTTTCAGTTGAATTATCTGACAGGTAACATGGCCCAGACTTTCTGCTCCAGTTTTGGTGAGTCAAATTCTAGTATTTTGTTAGTCTCATCACTAATTAACTGACATGTATTTCTCTGTGTCGCAGTCGTACAGCTCATGGATGCAGCTTGCTACCCAGATTTGCTGATGACACCACCTTCTCTTCCAAATATGGCCACTGCTGGTTTAAAAAACAAAAACAAACCGTGACCATGGCCAAAATGGGTCCAATGGGTGATGTCACGCTGGCGATGTCCATCTTTTAAACACAGTCTATGGTATTAACAGCTCTGTCTTTCCCCTTGTTAGTTGTTATTCTGCTACATGCCTTATTTTCTGCCAGTGTCGAGCTTTATTCCTGGTTTGATTCCCCAAGCTTCAGAGTAACTTCTTAATTTTTTTTACTTAACCTGCGTGTTTTGTGACATTTAAAAAAAACATAAACACGCATAAGTTGCTTTGTCCTGGCCTAACCAATCATCCCAAGAATCAGAGTTTAGGTTCTAATCTGAACACCATTAGAATTCATTTACTTCACATTAATAACGATGGTCTGTGTTACGCCGTGCCTTATTTTTCCCAACAGTCTTTGTCTTTGCACACAGCTAGTTAAAATATCACTCTTTCTGCAAGCTGAGAGCCATTTTATTCACACTTAAATCCACAAATATATCTTGTTATTGATTACAGCTCCGGTCTGAGCCAGACATCCGATGAGCGTGACCACCTGCATGTGGGCAGTGTGTTTCTCGCACTAATCATACTGCAATCCAGAAGTGTGATTTGGAGGAACACAAACACTTGGTAAAGGACTGAACTTTAAATATCTCTTATTTCTACTGAACAATAAATATACTCTTGTGCTAAAAGTGTGTCACTGCCTGCTGACACACTCATCCACCATCTCTCCTTGTGGAAAAGCTAATCCTATAATATAGGCCAACGGATAATTTCTTTGTAACAACCAAATTTTCTTTGAATGTACTGAACATCTCACTGTTATCAGTAACTCTACATGAGAATATTGATTAATTTAATATTAATTAAAGAAACCCTTCTATTCAGTTAGTGGCGTTGTAATGAGTGTAAATGAGCAGAAAAAAGTGCAATGAAGTGGCTTAATGGTTACGAGAAGTATCACTGCGATTGCTTTGTTTTTAATTTAGTCCTGTAATCAATAAATAACTTGTGAGATATAAGCAAGTATGATTTGTGTGAAGTAATTTTGAGCAAGGAATCATGTATAATTGATAATATTTTAATGGTTGAAATTAATCATGAGTTTTAGGCCACATTTAAGTAAAATGTAGGATCAGGTTGTATAGTTAGACATTCAGAGGGAAAGATAAACAAGATAAAGAGTTCTGAGTAACTTTACTGAAATAAGGTGACATTAAGCCTTTCCAGCGTTGCAGAATTACTTGGAGATCAAAAGCTTCACGATTTGTTTGATTACTCACCACAAAAGGACACAATATGGCTGCTGTCTTCGTGGACAAATTTCCTGGTGACAGCTTCCTCCATAATCTGCTTCACCTGTCAATGACATGGCAGATGCTGGATGACTCATTCATTAATATGCCACAACATGCAAAAAACATTCGGTGACACAGGAAGATAAATATATATTTCAATTCTGATGTACTTTTGTGCATAAAAATGAGCTCAGTGATGAACTGGGGTTTGAAATTAAGGGGTGGGGGGGGGCACTGAAGAAGGAAGAGTGCATGTTAAGTTGGTGGATGAGTCACCAGCTCTCATCTCAATCTACTGGGAAATGGAGGTGATATATTTGGGTGTGGAAGGAGAAAGGGGGAGGGGGTGGGAGTTCATCACAGACCCCTGTTTTTCACTTTTCACATCCAAATGAATCAAAGTCCAACTTGTTTTTTAAATAAGGATAGAGAGGGTCAGACATCAGAAATGGTTATTAGTTAGGTTTTGTCATCACTGGCATCTGTCCCTCTCTCAGATCACGTGAGAATGGTAAATGGTAAATGGACTGATTCTTATATAGCGCTTTTCTACTCTCCCGGAGTACTCAAAGCGCTGTATACAACATGCCTCACTCACCCATTCACACTCACTCATACAAGCACTTCTAAAGTCAAGTGCAACTAATAAACATTCACACACATTCACACTCCGATGAACGCATCGGAGGGCAATTTGGGGTTAGTATCTTGCCCAAGGATATTTGGCATGCAGACTGGGGAAGCCAGGAATCGAACCACCAACCTTCCAATCAGTAGCTGATCTGCTCTACCACCTGAGCCACAGCCACCCCTGAGAACAGCTACAGTTACAGCCAAAAGATTTTGGACAATGAAACATTTTTATAGTTCTGAACCACCACAGAGGAATTAAAAAAAAAAAAAAAATTATCAAAAGACTGATGTGCAGACTTTCGGCTTTTAATTGAGGGGTTTAACAAAAGCACTGCATTGACTGCTTAAGAATGGCAACATGTTATACACATACATCTTGTCAAGGGAAGTATGGATGAAAAGTGATTGGATATTTGTCTGACACCTGGTTTCATGGCCAGGTGAGGCCTGTTGCCTTGGTGTTCTACAACGCATTAAGTAGATAAATGACCCCGGGTTGACTAAACTTGCATTTGGTAGCTGTTCACTGGAACTATCAATATGAGGTCCAAAGAGGTCCAAATGAGGGAGGCCATCATCAGGCTGTAACCACTGGTTACACTCAGGAACAAGGAGGTCAGATTAGACTTTGTCAGAAAACATCTAAACAGGCCTGCACAGTTCAGAAACAGATTTGGACAGATGAAACCAGGATGAATCAGCTCATGATCTGATACCACATTATCTGTCAAACGTGGTGGAGGCTTCGGCATGCACAGTATGCCTTCCAATAGAAGCGGGTCACTACTGTTTATTGAACATGTGACTGCTGATAGAAGCAGTCTATACGGATGAATTTGGAAGTGTACGGGGCTATGCCCTCTGCTCAGATCAGACAAATGCTGCAGAAATGATCAGAAAGCACTGCACAGTGCAAATAAAGAGTAAATAAAGCAGACTGCAAAAGCAACCCAAGGTTTTCTCAAGGGAAATAAAATATTCTTTAATGGCCAAATCAGTCACCTGGTTTCAGTCAAACAGAACATGCTTGCAAGAGGCCAGAAAAACCCACAAACAAGCAACAACTGCAGCAGGTGGTTGCAGAAAAGGTATAACATAACAATTAAAGGGATGAAACAGAATTTCGTGATGTCCCTGTTTTTCTAGACTTCAGGTAGTCTCTGACTGCAAAGGATTTTCATCCAATTATTAAAATAATCCTTGTATTTAAAATGATGTTAGTTTGTTTAATTACTTTTGATCTTCTGAAAGTGGGGGACTGTGGGAAAAAAATAGTTGTAATTCCAAAGCATTTACTGCTAAGACTTTTGTTAAAGCCTTGAATTAAAGCTAAAAATCTGCATATCCATCACATAAAGATTGTATCCACTGTTGAGGCGCACAGACGCAAAACTACAAAAAAAGGTAAGTAGTCAGATAATATAAGGCACTAACTGTATAGCCAATAGTTAAGATGATTGGGTGTATCAGATGCTCTGGTGGCTATGGAGACATGCCACTGTGTGGGCACTGGTTTGCAATATGCATGGAAAGTATCAAGCCCTGGACACGGCCACACAGATAGCTGTAATTTCCTGTTGAAATGAGTCTGTCCACAATGACCATATTACACTGCCAGGTTCACTCACTACACACAAAGACATACACTTACGGACACACACACACACACACACACACACACACACACAATCCAGAGGTTTCCCCTGCTCTGTTTCTATACTCCTTCTCCAGCACATTAACTGTATATTTCGGTGGCATGGGCAAATATTTTCTCTGTGTGGCACCTCTGCAGCTGTAAGGCAATGAAATTTACAGCGTGATCATAAAATTTTCCACTAGATAAAGTTCTATCTTCAGATTGGATTTTCCACTATGGCACAATTAAATTGATTAATAATTTCATTCCTAGTTTACTCACTATACATAAATGGATTAAGACACTTGTATTTTGATCTTATATTTACTGTAAGCAAACTGAGATAATTAAATCACTTCAGGTCATCCATTCGGCATTCAGACATTTATTTAAGCAAGCATGAGCAGTTAAAATATGAAGGTACACAGTACTCAAAGACTGGCTATTAGCTAACTATTACTAGTGGCTATGAGGAATTTAAATACTGCTGTTAATCAAGATGACAGTAATTTTAGCTACCTTACTGTTGATATTTATTCTAAGCATTGCATCTGAAGTTCACATTTATTGTTCATTTGTAAAATCCTAATCTAGCTCTCAAACAAATGAGGTAAAAAGTGTTAACCTCTCACTTAAAATCAAATTTAAGTGAGAGGTTAACACTTTATCTATAATGAGATTAACTATAATAAATGAAAAGTACTTAAATTTTATACTTGAATAAAGTTACTCAGACATTTGGCAGTACTGGTAACTTTATATAGTGATGTTTAATACTGTGCAAAAGTCTTGAGTCACCCACCACATCTTTATATTTTGTTTGGAAAAGGCTTTCCACAAGATTTAGGAGTATGTTTATAGGAATTTTTGACTATTCTCCTAGAAGCTGCAGACAAGCACAATCACCAAACACAATGCAGTTACTCAGATCCTGTTGTGAGCTCAGACACTGATGTTGGACATGAAGGCCTAACTCGTAGTCTCCGCTTTAATTCATCCCAAAGGTGTTCTGTTGGGTTGAGCTCAGGACCCTGTGCAGGCCAGTCAAGTTCTTCCACACCAAACTCGCTCATACATGTCTTTGTGGACCTTGCTTTGTGCACATGTGCAGTCATGTTGGAACAGGGGCCATCCCCAAACTGTTCCCACAAAGTCGGGAACATGAAACTGTCCAAAATGTCTTGGTATGCTGAAACATTAAGAGTTCTTTTAACTGGAACTAAAGGACCGAGTCAAACTCCTGAAAAACAACCCCACATCATTACCCCCCCCACCACCACCAAAATTTACACTTGGCACAATGCCGTCAGACAAGTGCTGTCTCCTGGCAACTGCCACACCCATACTCGCAAATCAGATTACCAGATGGAGAAGCGCGATTCATCACTCCAGAGAACACGTCTCCACTGCTCTAGAGTCCAGTGGCGGAGTGTTTTACACTTTGCATTGTGCTTGGTGATGCAAGGCTCGGATGCAGCTGCTTGGCCGTGCAAACCCATTCCATAAATCTCTCTATGCACTTCTCTTCAGCTAATCTGAAGGCCACATGAAGTTTGGAGGCCTGTAGCGATTGACTCTGTTGAAAGTTGGCAACCTCTGGGCACTATGCACCTCAGCATCCGCTGACCACGCTCTGTGATTTTACGTGGCCTACCACTTCATGGCTGAGTTGCTGTCGTTCCCAGTCACTTTGTTATAATACCACTAACAGTTGACTGTGGAATATTTAGTAGCGAGGACTGGACTTGTTGCAGAGGTGGCATCCTATCACAATACCATGTTGGAATTCACTGACCTCCTGAGAGCGTCCCATTCTTTCAGAAATCTTTCTAGAAACAGTCTGCATGCCTAGGTGTTTGATTTTATACACCTGTGGTCGTGGAAGTGATTTGAACAGCTGAATTCAATGATTTGGATGGGTGAGCGAATACTTTTTGCAATATAGCGTACAACACTGCATTTCCTACCCCTATTTTTAAAACAGGGACTGCAGGCACGAAAATGTAACAGATGCACACACTGCTGAGAAAATCTGCCAACTGAGCTCTCACTGTTTATGCAAGATGACAAATTAAATCCACAAATCTTTTTTTTTCCTAAATACTTGGCAGACAAATGAACCCAGAAGCCTGGAATGAAAAAACAAAACAACTCACTAATTAGACAGCAGTCATTACTCAAACTTGGACTGTTCGCATCAGTAGCATTGTTTTCTCTAGCATCAACAGAAATGATTCACACTGCCGACACACCACAGAAAGTGGCAGTCACTGTGATGCACACCAGCTCCGTTAATGATTATATAAAAGCCTGCGTTCACACAAACACACACAAACACTTAAAACACAGGGGGCTTTTATATATTTCTCAGTGCATCTGACACACAGAAAACTGACTGCTAACTTGAGGAAGCACCCTCCTCCTCCTCCTCTTCTTGCGTCCTCATCTCTCTCGTCTGGGCTACAGATCAGGCCTCTGAGGAATTTATATGATAAAACGTCTAAGCACAGACAACCTACAGGTTTCTATGGAGACGTCACGAGTCTCACAGTGGATCACTTCCACCAAAAGGACGCACAAACATTCATTCATCTCTGAAATAAGAGGCTGAGTGCCACTCTCCGACAGTCACTATTAATATCTAGATGCGCCGTGTTGTCGTCATCTTGTTACTCTGGCATCAATAAAGCAGAAATCCACCCAGACTTTACTTTTTAAAGTAACCATATCTGCTAGAATATCACCCAAGAAACAATATATTCTCATTGAGATTTAAGAAAAAACTGAAAATTTATAGAAAAAAATGATTCGTTTCAGCAGCAAAGCTCGATGAGTCTGCTTGAAGGCAACAGCCAGACTGATAAAGGATCTTTTGAGTATTCCAATTAACTTCTCCAAGAGCAGAGCAAGAAAATAAGAGGGAGAGAGAAAGCTCCTTGCATTAAAATCTCCATCCTACATTATTCATAATAACTGAGTCTACTGCTGAATGAAGGGAGCGCACAATAAAAAAAATAATTACTGTTATTCATGTTAATCTATGGCACACAGAGCCGCACTTCTCTTATAAAGCCGTCCACCTGAATCACGATTACATAATGCGAATTACAGCTTAATAACGAATGAAAAGACTGATCAGCTGTACAAATGGCAGAGAATGTGATGCCACCATAAAAGTCAATATAACCACAACACAGTCCAAAATAGTTTACCAAGGTACTCTAACCACAGGGTGGCTTTTCTAAAACTTCTTTCTGATGATTGCACCTCTACGAGGACGATGTGGGATTTTAAGCAGTGATTGTCCAGTGTCAATATTCAGTCTTGACATGAAATAATTTTACAGGGCGCACATTGTATCACTCGAGGTCGAGGCGGGACAGCTTTAGAGGAAGCAGGGCCCTCCATTCACATAACATGGTCCAGTTTGTTCAGATTTGCCTCAACTGTCATACTGAAAAGCATGAAGTATGAGCAGTGTAGCAGCAGTGCACCTCAGCAAAGCCAGGTAATCCTATCCTATCGATTCAAAAGCGTCACTTTACTTTCAGAAAAAAGAACAAAAAAGATTTGGGATGTTGTGCAAAATGTAAATAAAACCAGAATGCACATTTCCAAATGTCATAAACTGACATTTTGTTCACAAAAGAACGTGGAAAACACCAAATCTTTAAACTGAGACATTTTACTATTTCATATATAATATTTGCTCATTTTGAATTGTTGGTTCTCTCCGGGTACTCCGGTGTCCTCCCACAATCCAAACACATGCAGTTAATGGGGTTAGGTGAACTGAAGATTCAAAATTGCCCATAGGTGTGAGTGAGTTGACTGGTTGTCTGTTTCTCTGTGTTAGCCATGCGACAGACTGACAACCTGTCCAGGGTGTAAACCACCTCTCGCCCTATGGCTGCGGGGACAGCCGCCAGCCTCCCCGTGACCCTGAATTGGCTAAACAGAAGAAAATAAGGATGGATGTTGTCCCATTCTTGAATGACATAGGATTCTAACTGCTCAGCTGTCTTGGGCCTTCTTTGTTAACAGCTACTATGTGTGGTTTAGCATTGTCTTGGTGAAATGTGGATGGCCTTCCCTGGAAAAAAAAAGTCATCTGGATGGAGGCATATGTCACCTTTATACACCTTTCAGCACTGATGGTGCATTTTCCAGAAATGCAAGCTGCCAATTTCAGAAGCGCTAATGCACCCACATACCATCAGAGACGCAGGCTTTTGAACTGAGAGCTGATAATAAATCGAATGGTCCATAAAGATTTTTACATTTCAACTTCTCTGGCCACAGAAGAGTTTTCCAGTTTGCCTTAGTCTGTTTAATGAGCTTTGTCTCAGAGAAGATGGCAGCATTTCTGGATTATGTTTATATATGACTTCTTTGGATGACAGAGCTGTAACCTGCATTTGTGTATGGCACAGTGAACTGTGCTTGCAGACAGTAATTTCTGGAAGTGTTCCTGAGCCCCTGCAGTGACTTCCACAACAGAAATTTTCTGTTTTTAATGTAGTACTGCCAGACAGCCAGAAGATCACGTGCATCCAATACATCCAGTACTGATTTTTTAACATTGTCCCTTGCACACAGAGAGTCCTCCAGATTTTCAGATCTGTTGATGATTTTATGTATTGCAGACGATGGGATATTAAAAGTCTGCACAATGTTACATTGAGGAACATTATTCTGAAAGTGTTCCACAATTTCTTTTTTGCAGATTCATGAACCTCTGCCTACTGAGAAACTCAACCGCTCTAAAATGCTCTTTTTATATCCAATCATTTTACTGACCTGTTGCCAGTCAAACTAATTAGTTCCAATTACCACTTACGTTTCCAGCTTTTCATTGCCCCTGCCAAATTTTTGAGGCGTGTCAAAATGAGCTAATATTTTTTCATGAGAAAGTTTTTTTTTTAATATAACATAGATGTTTTCCATGTTCTACTGAAAATAATATATGTTGTTATGAGATTTGCAGGTCATTACATTTTACACAGCATCCTAACTTTTTTTGGAATTGGGATGCTAGTTTTTAATGAAACAATCTCAGAAATATTAGTTTCTAATACAATAATAATATCTGATGTTTTCCCTGCACTTGTCCCTGCAAAATGAATGCATTGGCCCTGGATTAGTGCTGTAGCCACTACATAGTCTGCTTTGTATGTACTAGCTGCTGACTACTGAGTCAGAGTCTCCATCTTGCAACGTCTGTAAAGAACTGGTTCTTGCACAAATCCCTGAGACCAGGAGTATACACACAAGCAATCAACACAACACGATGAAATTCACAGACCTCCACTGTGTTTGCTGCACAAATAGTTAAAGTAAAAAATCTCTATAAACAATCTCTCGGTCTATTCGGTTTGACTACCTACAAAAGTTCTCCCTTTGATTCATTTGCTTTTTTGTCCTCCAAATGTAATTAAGCCAAGGCCAAAGCTCTATTTAGCAATTTCAAAGAAAGTACTCCAGATGTGCATAAATATTTACTCGATTCTTCCCTTGACCGCGCTCTACCTCTCCACCTAGTTTTATGAAATTTAGCTTGGTAGTTTTTGTGCAATCTCGTTTATAGACAGGAGGAACTCAAAACTCAACAGTAAAAGATTTAACAGGAAACTAAATGACACAGCTCTTCAGTTTCTCTCCCTCTCTCTATTGCCCCTTCTCTCCTTTAGCAAACACAGGTGTGTATTTCTGTTTGTGTGCATGTGCACCTGCATGCGCGATTTTCAAGAAGGCAGAGGGAGCAGCACGATCAGAGCAAAACGCAGCCGGACAGAGAGAGGCTCTGTATCAAAGCTGAGGCAAATAAGATTTCTCATTTAAAACAATTTTGCGCCAGAAGGGAATTCAGCTGTCACAGACGTCCTGCGCTCTCTGGATAATGGCCCACATCCAGGTATATTTGAGCAGACTGATGGCACAAAATCAGCTGGGCAAGGAGAGTGTGAGAACACACAGCATAGAGTCACCATATGGCACAGCCCACACTGAGTAATAAAAACCATAAACTGATGTGAAAATGGCACAAACAACAACAACAACAACATTTATCTTTCCTTTCAGGGAGTGAAGAAGTAAATACTGCGTTTTCAAAAACATTATCAACAGATTTAATAGATCTAGGGGAAAAAACCCCATAAAACCTTTGAATAAGTTTCCACCTATCTCTGATTTTGGCCACTCTTCAGCTTAAAAATGTTGAAGGATGTCTCAATTTAGCTTTTATTAGACGCCTCTAAATCCATCAGTGTCTCCTGATTTAGACATGCCTTAGTAAATTTCTATTGTGAACAGAATCTTTATCCTGCTGAAAGGTCCATTTCTGGCTCAGCTTCAGTTTTTGGATAGATTGGCCCAGAACTCTGTGATATGATGCTGAATTCATAGTTGACTAAATGACTGTAGGCTGCATGAAATAACCCCAAACTATAACATTTCCATGTCCAATCAAAGTTGGAATAAGGACCTTCTCCTAAAAGATGTTTTTGTTATGAACCAAACATATCTGCTGTACCGGGTACTCGGGCTTCCTCCCTCCATCCAAAGACACGCATTTTGGGTTAACTAGTGATTCTAAATGGCTTTTGGCTGTGATCTAGATAAAGTGCTTTAAGTGGTTTGAGTGGTGGGTGAAACTAGAAAAGCGCAACATAAGTACAACACATTACATTATTGATATTGCGGCCAAACAAACGTATGTGTATATGTTTCCGTTCCTAACGATCTGGTCTTTGGCTTCTTTGTAAAACAGTAGCTTAGCTTTGATGCTATTTTTGGACAGCAAAGGCTTTTCCTGACAAAATTCCACACAGGCCACATTTCTGATTGCTCTGATTGTAGATGTATGCATTTTGACACCAGGCTCTGTAAGACTGTCAGCGCGTTCTGCAAAGACATTTTGGGTTCCTGAGGCTTCTTTTTGCATCTAATGTCCTGCCTGTGGGCTAAATTTGCTGGAGGGAAAATTGAAATGTTTAACATCTAATAATTTTCCTTGCAAATAATTCAGATATCTTTTTAAATCACTTGCCAAACTCTTAGACATTCATCGGCACAGAGAACCTCAGATGTCAAAGGTTTTAAAAGGACCTACTTTACAAGCTTCTGATCACTGTCAGGATCAATGATCCTTTTTTAATTATGAAAATGTTTAAAAAACTTAAATTGTATGTGTCATTTGTTTGCGTATGAGCTCAGTGTGTATCCTTATCGAATATGGTAAAAAAATGTAACACTATCCACTCTTCTTTTTTCAGATTCTTACATCATTAAAAATGCTGATCTTCATTAAAAAGCTGTCTGAGAATAAAGTCGCTGCTACGCTAACAAAGAGCCCCAGTGAATGAATCTTTGAGAGGCCTTATCCACACAGAGAGCATATTTAATCATGGGAAGGGTCTGGTCTCCACAGATAAACACTGGAGTCACGGAGGAAAACAAATCAGACCACCGCCTCTACACTCTTCCTTTCACAACATTCAGGATGTGATGATTTAAAGGAATAAAGCCCAGTAGAGCATGAGGTAATTAGAGAGGAGAGTTAAAAAAAACATAAACATTTTTATCAAATGAAGGCTGAAAATGTCTCCGTGCAACAATCAAACAGCTGTTACTATCCCTCTTCCCCTGAATATTCTTTTAGAGATCCAAACCAACAAGACGCAGATGGTTTAGGTTATATTAGAAAGGCGTGGGTGACACTGAGAAAACCTATCCTGTACAAACAAAGGGCAACAAAAAGCTGAACTGTAGAGTATACACCACTACAGGACGATGGAAACACAATAAGGTAACACACAGCAGTCTGCTAACAGATATTCACCTGTCATCTATCTCCAATACACTGGATGTGCTTTCGTTTTAGATTTCAGCTGTAAAAATGTTATCGCTCTGCTGTGAATATTTGAACGCGTCTCTGCTATGATAAATCAACTTCCTGTTGGGGAGTTTTAGTTTCCTGCCAGTCGAAGCAGAATTTAAATATGTTTGGGTGGACGCAGTTACCACCCCAGAAGCTAGCTGCTGATTTAAATAC
>VUQG01035102.1:45993-56279 GCA_015106755.1 Etia nguti
AAAAAAAAATAAAAAAAAAAAAAAAAAAAAAAAAAAAAAAAAAAAATTTAAAAAAAAAAAAAAAAAAGCTGAACATAGTGTGATGCAAAGTAAAACTCAAATATGCAAATTTATATTTAATTTCTAGAGTTTTTTTTTTTTTATTGCCTAAAAAAGATCCAGGGGTAATTAATTGTTAATGTGTGTAGCAGACTGTTGTACCAGTCAGTGATATTCGAGCAGTTCCATTATTCGTTATTATCCGTTTATTGTAAGTTATTTATTTTATACTTTATAAGCAAACAGTATCTTGTCGGCTTGTTGGGTGTGTGTGATTTCTAGCTAAAAGCATTGGAGTGTCTCAGAAATGTGACAAAGCTTTAAGAAATTTGTAAAGAAAACCAGGTGAAATGCTGAAAATGTCATTTCTGCCTCCATCTGCAAACAGAACTATTGTTTTAAAAAATTGTTTTTCTATAAGTATAAGTAAGTTAAATGACCGCGCTGCTTCCTCCTCGGCAGCGACGCCATCGTGACCAGCTTGGTAAACTGTCTGACCAGCTTTGTGTCGGGCTTCGTCATCTTTACTGTGCTGGGCTACATGGCAGAGATGAGGCAAGTGGAGGTTGAGGATGTAGCCAGAGACAAAGGTCAGCAGGCAAAACAATAAAACCATAAAACATTTTTTAAAATAAAATTTATTATAACTATTAGAATTACAGACACTCACTCCCATCTGTTCTTGCTGATTTCTGTGCTTTTAAGGACCGAGCCTACTCTTCATCACCTACCCAGAGGCAATTGCAAACATGATGGGCTCGACCTTCTTCGCGATCATCTTTTTTGTGATGATGATCACGCTGGGACTGGACAGTACGGTACGAGCTGAGAAACCTAGAAGTATTCAGCACATGATGATTACTACCACAGATTCAAATTCATAAATTCAGTAAAATATTTCTTATTTCATGAACTTCAAACATCCTTACACTTCTCTACACGTTTCTAATGATGATGGCTGTCTCTTTGTGCTTCAGTTTGGGGGGCTGGAGGCGATCATCACTGCTGTGCTGGATGAATACCCAGATCAGTTCTATCACAGACGGGAACTTTTTGTTCTGTGCTTGGTGGTTGTCTGTTTTTTAGGCTCTTTGAGCACCCTCACCAATGTAAGTTACTTGTGTTTTATAGCCTCATCAAACCTAAGAGAGCAAAAAGCATCGCCTCAATATTTTAAAACAATTACCTTCAATTATAATTAATGCTCTAGATACATTGTAGCAAATTGGAGTAGTGCTATCTACTGTCTGCTGCTCAAATGAGGGGAAATGAGTGCTGACTGATGATCAGTGATTGTAAAATCTTACTGGCAGGGTGGTGCCTACGTGGTGAAGCTGCTGGAGGAGTTTGGAGTTGGATGCTCAATTATTGCAGTGGGTTTCCTTGAGGCTATTGCAGTTTCCTGGTTCTATGGTAAAAAAAAAAAGAAAAAGAAAAAGAAAGAGTCTATTGATTAGTTTTCTGTTTCTTTTATCACCAGTATAATTTGGTGACCTGTAATGCGTTGTATAATTTTTGCTGCTTTCAGGAATCAAAAGATTTAGCAATGATGTTCAGGCTATGCTGGGGAAAGCCCCGGGACTGTTCTGGAAAGTGTGCTGGGTTGCTATCAGTCCTGCGTTTCTGGCGGTGAGAGATACTCTGAACACCCAAAGGTTCAGTCTTAACATCAGCACTTATGCTATATAAAAACCACAAGATCTTTTAGTTATCTTCACACACTGTAAAAACTTTAACACTTAGTTCTTTACAAGAGGTCAAATGAGCATCATGCAGTTAAGCCACCCAGAGATCAGTGAGCTGTAGCAGACGAGGATATGAGAGAAAGCTCAATATAGGATCAAAAGACAGCTTCAGCAGTGGCCTTTAAAGTTGAAGAGAGCAGACAGTTCAGTCCCCCCTCTGTAGATTAAACTCTTCTCTCTGTGAAGTAGCTTCCTTAAATATTTTCTAGCATGCACACAGACATATGCTGTTTGATACCCTTATCTCTTATTTGCATCCACCTACAAGGTTGTTGTCCTGATGACATTTTAGAATTAGAAATGAGAAAATCTACACCAATAAGACCTCTTTTATATATTTTTAAATAATGGACTCAGTATAATTTATATATGAACATATATAGTTTATATATTAACATATATGGAAATGCTGTATATCCCATATCTTCTCAGTATATCATTGTGAGCTCCCTGCTGAAAGCACCACCCCTCGCACTGTTTGATTACAAGTACCCGGACTGGAGCATTACAGTCGGGTACATCGTCGGCTTATCATCCTTCATGTGGGTCCCGATCTACATGGTCTACAAGCTGGTGTGGACCCCTGGTTCCCTCAAACAGGTCGATGGATGCATGCAAAGTCCTGGAACTGTTTCTGATGCATTTTCTTCTAATCTAACCTCTGCTTCATTTTCATTGGTCCCTTGTTTTTCACAGAGATTGGCCGTGTGTCTGAGGCCCGAGAGGACAATACCAGACATCCATGCTGAGAACCTCAACATGGCCACAGTACCATAGAGAGATAAACATCTCTGTGTGCTTTTAGATTGCCATTAAAACCACAGTTGTTGGTTATTTATGGCTGAACCTAAACATGATCTAATATTATGACTGATTACCAGTTAATGGTGTTGAACTTTCACTGCGTATGTACACTCTGTATAAAGGTAAATGCTGCTAAATTTTTAATTTTGAGAGGATTTGAGATAGCAATACTCATATCTCTGCCCTACGAGTGTGTGTGTGTGTGTGTGTGTGTGTGTGTGTGTGAGAGAGAGAGAGAGAGAAATAGAAACGAGAGAGAGAGAGCGATTCAGACCCGCGTCACCAGGATAGTTTAGAGTTTTCTTGTTTTGCTTTCTTGTGGTTGTAGAAGTTAAGTCGTAAAATCAGTGGTCTCTTTTCATCTTATAAAGACAGATGATGCCAAGGAACATAAAAACACGTGATTCAAATGTGACATTCAGCACATGGTTTTTGTTTGCATGGGAACATTTCTATATTTTACGTACTTTGTTGCTTTGCATGCTCAGCTTTACTAACCGTGGGATCATCAGTGTTGCAGTTGTATCAGCAGTGAGGCTATCATAGTTTAATCTCGGTTGAGTGAGTAATTCGTGTTATTTACAACCAAAACCCGAGGTAAATAACAAAAGAGTGTATTACAGTGTATTTGATGTATTTTGTATTTGACAGTAGGTCTGTAATACAGTGCTTGCATAGGATTTTAAAGGCAGCTGCTTTTTTTTCCCTACTAGTGTTTGCAGTGGAGGCAAGTGAGACACTCAGACAAGACCATGTTAAAAGTATAATCTTCTTATCATAACTGTGAGTGTAATGTTTCACAGTTAAAGTAGACACTAATACAATATGTAAAAGAATCTCATGATTAATTTTAATCAGACTGTTGAATATTTTCTGGTCTTCATCTGATAGCTTCATTTAACTCCAGATAGCCTGTCTTGCCTTAATCTGAATACATGCTATACTGTATTTGCAAAAATTGGAAAGGTTGTATTGATATCTATGGATTCTGTGCCTCTCCAAACAATGTTTCTACTTTCTAATTTGAGACTGTTCAAATGTTTGTTTGCTTGTTTGTTTGTTTTTTTTGCATATAAATAGCATCTCTGTTTTAGTGTAACCTTATCTGAAATGCTTTATCCTTTATTTACAATTAGGGAACGATGTTATGCCCGAGGTTGATGATTGTTGTGTGCTTTCTGTTTTCTTCAGTGTGGTTTCTGTAGACATGTGTGTGTAAATGAATTATAGCATAAATGGCGTACTTTATCTTTTGTGCTCCTTTTCAATTGAGCGAATTAAACGTGAAAAAAAAAGAAGAAAAACACTGCACAAGATTTATGGCAGTTAAATTCCACTATTTATATCAAACACCCTGTGCTTTTCCTGAACTGTAATTTCCACATGATGATCTTCATGTCTTTGTAATGGCTGTTGGCTGTCATTGTTCACCTCTATTAGATATTCTAATTAACAAGCTAATTTGCAACATCCACAATCCATCTACATACGGGGGAATAGAGCAGCTTAAACCTTCTGATCTCCTCAGGCCCTCACACCGACACAGACACACACACATATACGATTTCTGCTAACGCTACCCTTCAGAGTTTTATTGGAGCTCGGCTCCATCACGTCAAGGCTGACAGGTATGAAAATATACGAGAGTGGGAAGTGGTTTTTGAAACATTTGATTCCCCAATGAGCTGCTGGGTGATGGACGTGCAGATCAAAGCCCTTTTGTGTCAGTGACTGCTATTGAAGTAGAGAACAGGCAAGCACAGGAGACACATAAAAGAGGCAACGCTAAATAGGTGGTTCTCCCCTGCTTGATATGGACAGCTTTAGAAACAGTATACATGGAAAGAATTACTGCATGAACACAATGTTAAACCCTCCAGTTAATGCTAATAATTCTAACAAGGGGGTGAATAAACAGTAGAAATAAAGAAATAACATTCATTCATCAACTGTGCAGGCAGTTAGACTTGACTGTACTCTTATCTGACATGTAGGTGTCCATTGCACATGGCTTTAGTTTCTAGTTGCTGATTTAACCAGTGGTGACACAAAATACATCTGACAGTTGTAAGTGATTCAACAACGAAGTGACTGGAACTTATATTATGCTTTTCTACCCTCCATAAGCCTAAGCATTTTAAGCTAAGATTACAAGTAGACTAAAGAAGCCAAGGACTGAAACACCAACCTTGTGACTAGTAGGCAACATGTGTTATCTTCTGAGCCGTCTATTTGTTGGGTTTTTGTTTAAAGACAAGAAGTAAAATCAACACAGGAGACAAAAGAAAACAAACCTTAAAACTAAAATGGAATTAACTAAAGGAGACTGAAAAATACATGAATATTAATTAATATGACAGAAGGAAACAAACTTAACATGGACAAACGAGGACTGAACATAAAGTCAGAGAGGAGGGAACACTGGAGGACAAAGACATAAACACAGAGGAACAGATAGGGAAACCATGATGATCAAAACTACTATTATACATGAAACAAATACATGAAACAAAACACAGGATGAAAAAATGAAAGGCATCACTGGAGCATCATAAGAAAAAATGGGACTCAAACACTCAAAGATGCTACAGGAAATAAAGCTACTAGAATAAGGAATGCAAAACTTCAAACACTTGGAATAACAATAAAAGGAATTAAAACTCCCAAAATAACAGAAATCCTCAGGGGGTGACCTCCCTAGCTCATTTACTTCTGATTTCATCCTCTTCCAGAGGGTCCTTTCACTTGCCTAGCCCTGATATTCACAGATGGCTGAGGTGATCCTAACTGCAGCAGATGGTCTGATGACACTTGGAGGTCTAACTGTTAAGCAACTCAACTCACTGATCATCTCATTTACTGCTGAATTTAAAAATACTTTCCACTGGTTAAACTAAATTTACTTCAATTTAGTTTCTGTATTGCTAAATCATGACAGCCGTCATCTGAAGACACTTTGCATTGTACTGAAAAACCTTTAAAAAACACACAATAATGATTTGATAATGATGAGTCCTTTCATATTTCTGTGTTAAGCTTGCTCAGCCAGGTCATAACTTATAAAAACCTGTTCTAGTGATTTTAAATGCCTTCCATTAAAACACAATTTCTGGCTTCATGCTATTATGAAATGCTGTCTTGTTGTGATAAATGTATCCAGGAAGCCTTTGCGTTCAGGTCACCGTGACTGGCATTTCTTAACACTCATTATGCCTTTCTAGCATGTAATCAACAGCTGTAAGAGTTTGCAATGGCTCGCACATGTCTATAAAGGATGAGATTATACCTCAGTCACGCAGAGTAATTACATTAAAATATAACTTCAAGGAGCTCAACCTTTCTAACTAGCCTTCTTTGCTCTTTGACATTTCAGAAACTGAAAGTGTGAGAGACACCACACGACTGTTTCATGTTGCGGAGAAGAGAAAAGAGTTTGTACACCATCCTGAAGCTTTCAGTGTCAAAGCTGCTGAAAGAGTCTACAGTTAGCTCAGCTTGCTAGACTGAGATCATTAATTCAGTGCATTTGTACTTATATAGAATCAGTTCACAATAGCAGTCTCCTTAAGGTACTTTATATTGGAAGGTAAATAAAATATCGTTGGATTTTTGACTTTCAGCCTCATAGTTGAGCTGTAACCAGTCAAAGGGGTATTCCACAAAGCGTGCTCATCAAACTCTAAATTTTAAAAACAAACTCAGAGTTGTTAGTTAAACCCGCTTCCGGGAACAGGGCCTGGGGGAGACTCAGACAGTATGTTCACACACAAGGGAACGAGGGGCGAGGGAGTAGGTGGGGACACAGCTGTAGACACCTACATTAAGAGTGAAAGATAAAAAGACTGAGAAAAGCCTGAAGGAACAGAATGGGAAAGACTGTGGTGAGGATCTTCATTAGTATGAAAAGCTCTAAAACGCATTAAAATACAGTTAAAAGTCCAAAATGTATGCCCTCTTTCACATTTTTCAAAGACGTCCAGTGGGCCGGATTGAATTATTTGCCGGGCCCATTCTGGCACCCGGGCCTTGTGTTTAGACACCCCTGTTCTGGACGGTTTCACGATACCATAAGCCTACGGCGTTAGGACCCAGATCCTATAGCGGAAGAAGAAACCCCTCGCTGTCATCCTCATCCTCATCATCCTCCTCCATCCTCCACCGCTAAGATGCTGCATCTCCTCACACAGGCTGCAGTAATGTGCTTTAATGCGCTGGTTAGCGCTCAGCCCGACGACTACAGGGTGGCCGAGAGAGCTTATGTGGTCCTGCAGAAGCAGAATTTAGGTGAGAACAAATGTGAGGCCTGTGGGGGCCGTTCAATCCAGGTGTAAGGTTTAAGGTGCTTATTTCTCTTTATTCTCCAGCGACCACAACTTTATACTGCAACAGAAAACTTTAAACCAGTATAACCAGTTAACCCATCGCCCGCCTATTAGTCTGTTTTTATTGGCTGTGCTTGTGTTTTTGTCCTTACAGTCACACTGGGGAGTGTCCTGGCGGTGGTGCTGGTGCTGATGATCATTATGGCTGTCTGCGTCTACAAACCGCTGTCTCGTCGCTGAGATCTGGAGGACATATGAACCGAGAGACAATCCTGTTCTGTCTGCAAAGTTACACCCGCTCTGTTGCAGTAACCTTCTGCAGATGGGCCCGGACTGAGGGAAAAGCAGCTGCCAAAAAACCCAGTGTGCACAGTTAATTTGTAAACACAGATCAGGCGTAACTTTATGAGCACGGACGGCGAATAACAGTGATTATGTCTTCATTATGGCACCTGTTGGTGGGTGTGGGATTTATTAGGGTGCAAGTAAACATTTTGTCCTCAAAGTTGGTGTGTTAGAAGCAGAAAAAATGTGCAAGTGTAGGTGTTTGTGTGAGTTTGAGGGCCACTTTGTGATAGCTAGCTCTACTGAACATTTCCAGAACTGCAGGTCTTGTGGGCTGTTCCCAGTAAGCGGTGGTCAGTTTCTATCAAAAGTGGTCCAAGCAAGGAGGCTCACTGATGCACGTTGGCAGTGACGGCTGGCCCGTGTGGTCCAATCCAACATTTTCAGCAATTTGAGCTACTGTAGCTTAAATTGCTGAAAATGTTCATGCTGGTTCTGATAGACAGGGGTCAGAATACACAGTGCATCACAATTTGTCGTGTATGGGGCTGCAAAGCTGCAGACCACTTAGGGTACTCGTGCTGACCCCCCGTCCACCACTAAAAGCACCAACAATGGACAAGCTGGTTTAAACAGCGTGATGCTTTGGACAATGTTCAACTCTGAAAACTTTGAATCCTGCCGTCTATGCGGATGTTACTTTGACACATACCACCTAGCTAAGCAATGTGCCCTGCCACAAAGCAAAAATGGTTCAGGAATGGTTTGAGGAGCACAACTACGAGTTTCAGGAGTTGACTTGTCCTCCAGATTCCTCAGATGTCGATTCAATCGAGCATTTGTGCGATGTGCTACACAAACAAGTCAGATCCATGAAGTCCCCACCTCACATCTTAGAGGACTTAAAGGGTTTGTTGCTAACATCTTGGTGCCAGATACCACAGCACACCTTCAGGGGGCTGGTGGAGTCCATGCTTCGATGGTTCAGGGCTGTTTTGGCAGTAAAAGAGGGGCTAACGCAGTATTAGACAGGTGGCCATAATGCTATGCCTGATCAGTGTATCTTTAGCGGTGTTTAATATATCTTGATCTCAGGTCAGTTATTAATATAATTTAAAGTGTACACAGACACACCTAGAGTGGAGCTCTGAGACTGCTTTACCACTATCACCTTTTTCATCAGGTGATAGTGGCAAAAGAAACTCAATCACATTTTATGACTACACAAAGTTTCTAAAGGGGCAACGACACTGCAGCTCATTGCAGACTAAAACTTTCCAGAAACTGGATCAGTTCTATCTAAACCTCACTGTTCACTGACGCTTAAAAGAAACTTCATCACAGAAAGACATTTCTAAAAAAAAAGTACAAGAATCCAAAAGTGCAGTTGAAATAATCACGTCTAGTCTGGTCTCAGAGGAAGAGTGGTGGTCTCTTGGGGTTGGGTAGGTGTGTAAATGTGAGATTTGTGTCAGTAGGACAAGGGTATATGCGGGGAGAGAGAAGGATAACAGTGCATCAAACCCAAAGTGCTCTGGAGATGGATACTTGTACTGAGTTGACTCCACCCTGACCAAGGAGAACCACTGGTTTCATCAGAGACACATTCACCCTTCTGGTTTTGGAGAATAGTATAAGGAGCCAACACACCAGGCTTTGCAGGAACTACTTGAAGACAGGGATATACATCACAAGAAACTCCTTGAATCATTTGCTTCATTAGCTGTTATTAATTTCAAATAGGGGGTAGATATTCTGAAATTCAGGTACATTTTTAAGGCTTTTTGACTCCACTGCATATTAGTTTATTTAAAAATGCTTTTGTAAACAGAATGAGACGAAACGGATTTAAAATGCTCACCTAATCACACAAATAGTAATCTGGGCCTGTAGTCAATAAAAAGTGAGCACCACATGTTATTTATTTGGGTCTCAAAGCTGGAAATGTTGTGATTAAATGTATTTTTTGTTAGATGAAAAGCAAAAGTTCTGCAAGCATTAAACTTTGAGATTAGAAAGTGAGAGCGAGTTGTCACTGCTGTCTTTGTTTTGATCTGGTCATGACTGAGCCTCATGTGCAGGATAAAATCAAATGGTACATGGACTGGTTCTTATTTAGTGCTTTGTTACTCCGAGCACTCAAAGCACTTTCATACAGCTTGCCTCTTTCACCCATTCATACAAGCACTTTCTTCTATGCTTTTTCTAACATTCACACTCCGATACATCGGCGTGGTCATCAGTCCATCACAGGGTTCACACATAGAGACAGACAACCATTCGTGGTCACACACACACACCACATAAAAAAAAAAAGCATGCAGTAATGGAAATAAAGTGCTTTTATTTCACAACATTTTGAAAACTGACACATTCTCTGAAACATTTAACACATTATAAAAAACCTTACAGCTCAAATGGCGCACTGCAAAGATTTTCATTAAATTAACTAAAGCTACCATTTTCAAATTTGAATTTTCAGCAGTTTGGCAACTTGATCTTTACAGTTAGTAGCTGTTCAGCTGAAGCTTCTGATGCATTCAGTCGCGCAGACCTCTGATAAAGTGGTTGGTTGTCAGTAAAAAATCATCTACAGTGGTTAATGAGTGTTACTCGACATCGCACAGCTGAAACACCTTGTTTTTCAAACTACAAAATTTTAGAGAAACTCATTTAAACAGTTTAGTCTGAGTTGCACTGCATATAAATTTTGCCACGCTTCAGCTCCACCACGTGTTATCAGAGCGAAGCAATCCTTGGCACATGGTGGAAAAAAAAAAAAAATCAAACCCCAACATATGGCGCTCATGCTTGACCTTAGGGCCTGTGCTGCTTTCCTTCTTCCGCACAGAGGTGTTGAGTTGTTCGTGGATACAAAATGTAGACTGCCCTTTGGAACTACTGCTTCTCAGCTGCATGACTGTTATAAATCCACAGACAGACTGGTCTTTGCTATTGCATTTCTGAATTGAGGTGAAGTTGCTCAGTGAGTTTACAAAAAAAAAGAAAAAAAAAAAAGAAGTCAATTTTCACCAGAAGATCAGAGGAAAGACAGGAAAGTCCCCCCCCCCCCCCCCCCCCTTTTTCCAGT
>VUQG01035102.1:60483-72774 GCA_015106755.1 Etia nguti
AACAATAATTAAAAAAAAAAAAAAAAAAACCCAAAAAGTAAACAAAAACAACATGTATACTGAAATACTTCAAAACTGTACTTTTTATCCTTGCTTTCTCCTCGTCTGTAAGATGCTCCGTCCGTGTCCTGATTACCACATTTACATTGTTCACACTGAAAACCTGAGAAAATGACAAAAATACAATGTCAGATAATAAAACCAGCACATTTTATAAACACACTTTGGTTTGATTTATAACTTCTCTGCACCTTCGCTTCAAATCCACTGACTACTTCAGTTTTATCAGCTCTCCAACCCCAAATCCCAGACTTAGTCCTGCGGGAAAAAAAAACACATAACAAAAAAATTGGTAAATTTTTAGAAAACATAAAATATCATAATAGAAGAGATTCATCGTTGTCCTTTAGATTGGAATAAATTCACAATCCAACAGTACAACAGCAACTACTAATGTAACGATAACGGAAATAAGATGCCATCTGTCACCTGTGTCATCATCATTGTGATAACAATAACTCTAGCTGGATGTTGAATAAACAAAAAAAACTACTAAAGGTGAAAATTTATGCTCAGACAACTTTTCAATGATTAATCTGGGATAAACATTGCATTTAGATGCTACAGATTCCAGAAGGACAGACATGAAAAATCTTGAATATCTCATGTAATAATTCCATAATAACTCAATATGCTGTATCTGTCTAATAGAAAATCATCTACCCCGCTATTTTAACATTGTATATTCTGTTTTGACATGTTAATTTTGAAATATTAAAGAATTTTCCATGTATGGCCTCAATAAAGTATTTTTTTTCTTACATTACTGGAAATGTCATCCATAGATCAGAGGTGGTGATCATTAACTCTAATGGGGTTACACAATAACCTTGCTCAGGCAGTAATGCCATTGAAACAAGATGCCATGAGAGGCCGACTCTCATGAAGTAGCGTGGCTTTGGAGTTCAGTTGTGGCTTATCAAACAAATTTAGATCCATTCATGACATGAGGAAAAACAGGAACAAGGAAGAATAAAAGCCTCTTGCCTCTCAAAAGCAATATCCTTTGTGTCCAAGTAGGTGTTGACAATAGAAGTCGTCAACCTTTTGGCAACCTCCTGCTCAGCTGGCTGCATTGACTCCAACGTGACATCCTCCATTTCTTGGGATATGTTGAAGCGTTCGATGTCCACGACTTCATCGTCGTGGTTCACCTCCATCAGCTCTGCAAATGAATCTGCCGACACACAGACAGGGAGTCGCTTAGACGCTTTTACCAAAACACCAGCAAAGAAAACTTGTCTGTGTGAGGGAGTGTAAACACATGCCATCTCCTCTGAAGATGTAGCTTCTACGCCCTCTGATCCAGGTCATGTTCTCAAAGCCTAGAAGAGTAACATCCACTCGCAGCGAGGCGCCGCTTTTCCAGATGCGGCAAACATCACTCGGACAAACCCGGGACACGAGAGGAACTGCGAAACAACGGGATACAGAAACAAAAAGCATCCATACGTGAAAAACACCACCTAAGCAAACAAATACTTCACCTGCCATCAGGCAGGTATGTAGTTTTTCCTGTGTGACCTGATGAAGCCGCACAGGAAAAGTGTCACTCTTTTTTAAAATAGACTGCTGCCTTAAATAAGAAACAAACTTTTAAAACCATCCCTCTTTTGCATACTGGATTTCTGATAAACCAGCTGTTTTTACATGAACATAATACTATTTACACACTTGTCTACTTTAAAAATCTACTTAAAAAATATATTTCCCCTCACAAAAAAAAGAAAGAAAAGAACTTACTCCAACTGGTGAATTCCCATTTCATCTCCATATAGAAGTCTGGAGACTAGAAAAGGGAAAAAAAAATGTTATAAATGTTTCCAGGCACACTTACAAATGATGACAAGCAAAAGGGGAAAAATATATGAAGTCACACCACTCTGATCTTTGACAGCAGCTCAGGCACTCCTCCCAGGGCAGTGGAGGCTTTGAGGTAGTCTCTGCGTTGAAGCACTAACTGAACCATCTCTGGATCTCCTGTGCTGACTGCTTCCTGCAGCACTGCCCATAGGAAGTCAAGCAGAAACAAACCACTAAACCTTTTAATGCAACAGCATCCGTTTCCTCTGAGAAACGATTAACCATTAAAAACCTCAGCAATGAGATTAAAGACCAAAGAAAGCGTTTTACTGCAGTTGTAGGAGTGGATATTCTTGGATAAGTATATTTACAAGAAACCTCATTAACAGCAGATGATGGGTAGGGTTATAGATGGCAGGGATCTAAAGTGAACCAACGAACCAATCCAAATCCTAGCCCTCTTTGTCTGTTATGTAGCTAGCTTTGTAACAAACCTGTCCAATTATTGGCATTTTCTTTAGTCACTTGAGCGCCATGTCTCAGCAAGACTCTCACTGACTCCAGGTGCCCGAGTGACACAGCCAGGTGCAGTGGTGTTCGGCCTCTGGGATCCACAGCCTCGATGTCATTCTGAAAAATAATAAGGTGCCTGTTTAGACTAAATACTACCGAGCTGACATAACAACCTCCAAGCGATTATTATAACCAATACACTCAACAACATGCAATTTGGTCATGGCTAATAATGATATAAAACTGCTGGAGTCAGTACAGAGGAATCATAATAATTGTGTAGTGTGAATGTATAAGCCCAACAAGGGACAAGGGCTGGAAATTAGGAATAGCTATAAACTCTTTGTGCGACACATCAGTTTCATGCTCTGTACTGGAACTATGTCAAACTGCATTGTCCATTTTAAATAAATAAAATAAACTCTCAAGCATGTCTTGAGGTAATTATCGGCTTAGGGATGGGAATCCAGAGCTTATACTATTCATCAGATTAATATAGACCCCCCAAAACATCAAATCTTTTTCACAGTACATGGCATGTTTTTCCAAAAGTTGCAGATTGCACAAGAGTGACACCAGACTCATGATAGCGGGACTTTTTACACACCTGAGTCACATGCAAGCTCTTTTCCCCCTACTCTTTGTCCAAGCAGTGAAAATGAAACTGTGTTGACAGTGAAAAACAATCTGACCTATAAACAGAATCAATAATGGCATTTCTATCAATAAACTCTTATCAATACCCATCCCTAACACTGCTTAATGTTTGAGCCACTGGATCTCTCCATTTTGAAGCTAAATAGAAATGCCGAGATACTGTAAATATGGCAAAAATAAACAACAAATCTATGCATGTGAGTAATAAAACACGTACTGCTGTCTGTTAATCAGTGTTTTGGAGGAATCCAGTGAAATGGGACAGAAGCTTACATTTTAACTGGAAACAAGCCACCAGTCTGTACTGGAAGACTTTTCGTTTGTTTGTTTTTTAAAGCTCTCAAACTTATAGAAGCGTAAAAAGCTGAGTTACTCAATGTCATGTGTATGTGGCTGCCTGCGGAGCATCTCTAAACACCACTGGCCTTCTTTAACTGCCTGCCTGCGGAAATTCAGCAGCTCACTCCTGGCTTAGTCCGGCTAGCTGAGTATGGGTGCCAAGGTTACCAGCCTCTCCAGTGGTTTTAACCAACCTGCGCTGGTGTTAATAGCTGCTCCAGCTTCCTGTAGTCATTCTCCCACACTGCGGAATGCAGGGGAAACTTCACCCTGATGTCTTCGCTAATGTTAGCCATGGACATCTTCCTCTTTCTTTCAGTGCAACGTTAGCCACCCTCTAACAACTGGAGCCATGAGAAAAGCTGGAACAGCCACAGTAGTTACGCCAAAAAGCTTTGATCCATGCCTTTAATGTCTGACAGCAGCGTCGAAGTAATAACCAATCCGGTGACCAACTTTCCCCCCCAAGCCTTCCCCTAAATAAAACTTTTGAACAAGGAAGTGCCAGGAGTATTTCCCTGCAACGACAGGGGTGTTCTATATAGAAACAGACTCGCAGTACATTAAATATCGATTGATTAAGGTAACCCAATGGTCAATTTTAAAGTGACACCTTCTTTATATACGGTTTACAAAATATTCCTTTAGGCTAAAAACAAATGAAACGGCACTCGTAGATAAAATCATCGCCTTTAAAAAAAATAATAGACAGTTCCAGGCTGGACTCAACCATTTAGCATGTCGAAATGGGGGTTGCAGAACCTTCATTGTTAGTACTATGACTAAATAAAGTGATTTCTATATTGTCTAACTTTGGTTTTCATATTTTGAATTCTTGAAATGTAGCCCCACTATATCGTGCAGTCATCAGCTAAACAAACCATGTAAATTCCCAGAAAGTAAATTGTCCTATTGTGCCCTATAACACTGAAATGGGATCGGCAATATTACGTTTTGAGGGAGGGGGTGGGAGCGGGTTAAAAATCTAATTCTGTACCGCCAGGTTATAATGTACATAACTACGCCGGCTAAATGTAAACATAGTATATAAAGTTGTATTTATCTGGCCTATTGTTTTAAACTTCCCAAATCATTATTAATTAAAAACTCCTCTGTCTCAGTTACGTTCGGTGCCTTTTTTCTTCTCTACGGAGTCAAATTTTAATACATGGTTTAATACACATGACTGTTTTCATGTCTTGTATCTGGGTTGGTCACTTACCGTTTTTGTTTTTTAATCTAACATTGCATCAGTGTTAAAGATGTACAAAGCGCGATTTAAAAGGCCGATAGATCAACATTTATGGAGCTCAATTTAAGACGTAAAAAATACTACAGTGTATTCCAAGGCGAGTAGATCAAACTCACCTCCTTTAGGGGAAATTAAGACCCTGATTTTAATCTGTCAGGTTGTGTACCGACAAAAACGAGCTCCATAAGTATTGTGTTGTATTTATATTTCATGTTTACCCGTAGCTATAAAATTAGAGAATCGGAACAAATTTGAAGCAGGACCTATTCGTATTATTTTGAGAGGTTTATTTCCTGAAAGTCAAAACTATGGGCACAGCACACCACATTTATAGGTCACAGTCACAGCTGCCTCTGGGATCGCTCTAGCGCTAAATGCTGCTGTCTAGAGGCAGAGGAGTAAACTACCAAGTGTGCACAGGCTAGTTAGCTAATCAGGTGGCTGCTCAGTCAGCTCACTTGCAGACGAGCGGCGTTGTAGCGGGAGGAAATGTTATCATGGTCATAACTCCAACGCTAGCCAAAACGAAAAGGCTCGCAACGGTTAAACGAAGTAAGTACCATAGTTAGTTGTTGGATTGTTTTTAATTTGCTGGGTGTAGCTAACGCGGAAGGCATCTTAACAGAGTAATCAATGGTTAGCATAACGGACACAATTTCCTCTACTCAGTTTTAAAAGGCGTTTCTTCCCGAGTTGAGGATGTCTAAACGCCTGCGAAACACTGAGGTCTGCGCAGATTGCTGTGTCCCAGGTAAGTAAAACTCACGCCATCCACGCAGTGTTTGTCTGTTAGCTGACATTTGGTGCTTAAGAAACACCCCAAGTCCAAATAAATCCGATTAGCAGCGCTGGCAACACGTTCGTTTCTCTTTACAGTAATTTAGGGTATCCAGTTTACCTAGTTAGTATTCTTCTCTAACGCCATAGCTTCCTTCATGACAGGAGTTTTCAGGGTACCGCTTGGTTTAATAACCAACCAAAACCCTATTATAATTATATTATATGTCCCTTTTATATGCCCGTTATAAAATGAACTTTCAACTGCTGGGGTTAACTGTTTCTCATGAGTAAAGTGCAATTAAAAAAAGGGTATAACAGTGGTCTTCTGGCACGATGTAACTGAGCTGAACTAGAGGTGTTAATGAGTAATGACTGTATGGTATTTCCTACTGTATTCATAAAGATTCGATTATTTAAAAAAATAAAATAAAATAAAGTCGTTGCATCCTAAACCCAAATCTGCAGTCTGTGCTATCTGTAACCAGTCACTTAACTGTAGCATGTGTAGTAAAAGAGTAAAAAAGTGAGTCCTATAACCACCACTTATATGGCATCGGGGTAATACCAGCACCCTCTAACAGAGCTCTGTTTTTTGGGACCAATGGCACCAAGCTCTGAGAGCTGAGCATACAATTGTTGTATTGTGTCTGAGGCTGTACTTACAGAAGTTCCACTTGTATAGAAATGACGTGATGCTGTTCAGCAGGCACAGGAAGCAAAACAGGATGCTGAGTGAATTGACCGCATACTCAATGCAGGAGAGATTTTATTTTTTTCTTCTTGTGGCGACATAATGCAATGTAAATTTAATATAGTCTAATAATAGAATATACATTGGTTTGTTTTGCATCATTCAGCGGAAGGCAGATATTAAGAAGCCCGTCTGTCACCGTGTCACTCATGTCATTAGTTAACCCTGAGCTCTCCTCAGCAACTGCCCTGGATTGCCCCACTTTATGGCTGCTACCAGTTGTTGGTTGTGAATATTTTTAGCGTTTCAAGATGTGGCATTAAATTTAGCAGCACATGCTGAGGAGAGCACTGAGACTCGGGGGGTCCTGGGGGAGAGTTGTTAGAGTGAGATTCTGAAAACTCGGGGACCAGGAGCCACAATCTGTCCAGCGACCTCCTGCATCTGTTGCTCCTGCACTGCAGCTGCTGTTGAGATTTTTACAGCGCCTGTCCCGTCACTCTATCTGCTTAAAACTCAGTGGGCTTTAGTGTTGTATCATTTTACAGTGTTTCTAGTCTTGATGTTTGCTGTCAAGAAGAGTCTGTGCACAGATGGAAGACAACTCTGTGACTTTTGCACTAGATGAACCGTGCAAAATAGGTCAAGGTTAAGTAAACACATTTATTTTGGTCACAGAGTCATAGTATACTTTTAATTCGTAGCGCACTAACACCACGCATTAGGTTAATATTGCAGCTCAGTTTTAAGATTCTTAGTTCTTCAGGTATTTTCTTTATAGTGCTTCGAAAGAGGAAGCTGCTCTGTTATGAGGCGCCTCGACCTACAAGCGCTAGTCTTCACTTCCTTTTTACACAAACCATGGCTTCACCTAAATCTGCAGAGAGGCGATACATGACTATAAATGTGACCTTTTTCACGGCCTGTTGGAGTTTGGCTTTTTCTTTTCTTTCTTTCTTGGATTGTGTTTGTCTTCATTAGATCTTAAAGCCTACACTCAGCATCTTGTGATATTATTATGTTTAATTATATTACATACATTACATTATGATCTGGTGTCCAGAAATATAATGAAAACTCCAACACCAACACTTTGTTAATCCCATGTGTTGAAAGCAAATGAAGATATAAAATATCTGAAATGACCATTTTCAAAAGCCCCAGCTATTTTTTCCAGCAGGACACTAGTTTTCAGCAAATGCCACTTCATCAGGATTAAACAGCATATTTTTTCAGGGACCCTTCTCAGCTACAGATTACTATATATTTGTTTTCTCAGAGTGGGTCTGGGGACAGCTTTGTGCTAAGGGGTCCTCAAAATAATATGGTTTAACTAATAAAATCATGCCATAGCAATCAAAAACTAAATACTGTAAACATATGGGGACTATTTATGCTATCAAAGCAATCAGATTCTGTCCATCATTTCCTTCTGTGGCATCTTTGGCCCAACTGAAACTCGTATGTTGTCTCAAAACTCTGATATTATCTCTTTCTGTCATGAAATCACAACTCTTTTTAGGGTGCTCGGAACCTAAAAGACAGTCGTCTTAAGCCCAAATCGGCTAAATGTGTCACAATTATGAGGGATCCATGGAAAACCTTTTCCCCTGTGCCTCTAAAAATTTGAGAGCTCATTTTTGTAGGTGCATAATGATGTATAAAGTATTGATATCAGTGTGGCTTACCTATAATTTGTCCTATGGCACAGAAAAATAAACTGTATTAAACCTTGGGTAAATTATCAGTATTTGTGAGTAAAAACTATCGAATTAAGTTTTTTCCTTGGACAAAAAAGCAAAATATTATAATTATTACCAAGTAAGCACCTGCCTGTAGTAGTCATCTTACAACAGCGGTAACAGGAGACTCTTTGGGTCCAGCTTGTTGTCGAAAGAGAAGCATTGAGTTGGTTTGAATGATGATAAAAAGAGAAAGAAAGATTAACTTCCTCGGCTTGATCAAAGTAAAACCAGTGAAAGGCTTGAACTCTAAGATTATACTCTTAAGTTGCTCAATTTATCTATCATAATTTTGACTTGGTTGTTTTCTGTTCTCGCTCAGAACCTCGCTGGGCCTCGGTGAACAGAGGCGTGTTGATCTGTGATGAGTGCTGCAGTGTTCATCGGAGCCTGGGCAGACACAGCTCCCAAGTGCGCCACCTGACGCACACGCCATGGCCCCCAACGCAGCTTCAGGTAAATAATCCTCAACAGAAATATTTTGATCATTCAGCTGTTGTGTGCATATTTATTCATTTGGCTGTGAACTTGTCTTACTTGTAGTTTCTATGCTTAGATGCTGAACTAAAGCCATTAGAGCATTATTATACTTGGATTTGGGTTAGTATTACTTGAGTTTTAAATTCAGTGGAGCTGTATGACATCAAGTGCAGCAGATCCTCTGAGGTGTATTGATTTTTGTCCAAATATAGCAAGTGCTGCACAGGAAGGGGATTTATTTATTTATTTTTCCCTCACCGTTCGAAAGTCTAAATCAATATGACACATTATACACGATGCTTTCCTTTTTAATCTAACCTAGATGGTTCAGACATTATACAACAACGGTGCGAATTCAATTTGGGAGCACTCCCTTCTGGACCCTGCGTCTGTGACGAGTGGAAAACGCAAGGCCAACCCTCAGGACAAACTCCAGTGAGTCATAAATGTTTGGAAATGATTATGGAGTACATTTTTTGTTTTTTAATAAAAAAATTATGATGGACTCTCTTGCTGCTTTCTCATTCATAGTCTCTCAATGTCTTTTGTGTGTGTGTGTGTGTGTGTGTTTCATGGCATCCCAAAAGTCCAAACAAGTCAGAGTTTATAAGAGCCAAATATCAAATGCTGGCGTTTGTCCATCGCATGCCTTGCCGAGAGGATGACAGCTCAACAGCCAAGGATTTAAGCAAGGTGAGGAGAAATGTTTGAGTACAGTGATCCACGGGGAAAAAAGGAAGCACGTTTTTGAACAGAGCTTTATTGTTGTGCTGTGTGTGTCACAGTCAAATTTCTTTTTTTCTTTTTTTTTTTCGCAGCAACTTCACTCAAGTGTACGCACTGGTAATCTGGAGACTTGTTTGAGGTTGCTGACACTGGGAGCTCAAGCAAATTTCTTTCATCCTGTAAGACTGTCTGTATTTAAAAGTATCATTTCCGTGTTTTGCATCTGTTTTTTGTTTTTTTTCTGTCATATTCTGGCTCATGTTCTGCCTTTTGTTGTGTTGATCATTGTCTCGGACAGGAAAAGGGAAGCACTCCTTTGCATGTAGCTGCAAAGGCTGGGCAAGTATCTCAGGTTGAACTGTTAACCGTTTATGGGGCAGATCCTGGTGCTCCAGACAGCAGTGGCAAAACTCCCATTGACTGTGCAAG
Organism: Etia nguti; assembly: GCA_015106755.1. Classification (NCBI taxonomy): domain Eukaryota; kingdom Metazoa; phylum Chordata; class Actinopteri; order Cichliformes; family Cichlidae; genus Etia; species Etia nguti. Next base: position 69,956 of record VUQG01035102.1, read on the forward strand.
GCAAGCCTACATGTTTATTATTTTAAAAAATCTTTATATTTAAGACAAAATATTAAGCTTAATTTGACTTTTTGTTAATTGTTGTTTTAAATATGGTTTTGTAGAGAAGCTGGCCACAATGACCTGGCAGACAGGCTGGTGGAAATTCAGTATGAACTAACCGATCGTCTGGCTTTTTACTTGTGTGGACGAAAACCAGGTAAGCAGCAATGTGTCATTTTTAAAAAAAAAAATTTTTAAAAGGTGAAAAAGCAGCATGTGCTGCTGCTGGGTGAACAGTACTGTGAAAAACTGTTGAGCTACTCCTCATTATTATTTTTATTTATTTTTTTAATATTTTGCTTCCAAGGAGTCAGACGTTTTTGTAATTTAAAAAAAAAAAAAGTGGTCTTGAGAAACAGATTTCAGGGATAAAATAGTATTTTTACACCAACAAACTGATTCTAAAAGAGCTACTGGCTGAAAGCTTTACATATCTGAGCATGCTGTGCAGTGTAGACTTAAAAATTTTGAGCAAACTGGACTAGTGGAGGACAAAAGAAGGAGTGGGAGACCTAAAAACAGCAGACGAACAGTACGTAAAAGTCATATCCTCAAGAAATGGGAAACAATCCAGCACAGACCTGACACAGGACCTGAGAGATTCATCTGGCCCTTCAGTTGATCTATCTACTGTTCACCGAAGCCTCAAACTGGGAGAAAACGCCGAGGCATGCCAAATTACACAAGAACTGGACTGAAAATCAGTGACAACAGTTATAGCATCAATCAAATTTGAAAGTTTTGGTTCAAAGCATCTTTGATATATACAGAGGAGGTCAGGAGAGGGGTACAAACGTGAGTGTCTAGAGCTTGAAACAAGGTGGAGGCTCTGTCATGGTTTGGGGCTCTATTTTAGTTAGTGGTGCTGGAGATCTCACCAAAATTGATGGACTCATGAAAGCAAAACAGTAATGTCAGATGCAGCGCCATCTGGAAAACATCTGATTGGCATCAGCTTCATTTTTCATTATGACAATGATCCCAAACACACTGCAATGCAGTAAAAGCAGACCTGGATTGAAAAACACACAATGGATCGCCAACTCTTGGACTGGCCTCCCCAGAGCCCCGACATCAGCGTTATTGAAGCAGGTGGCAATAGCCCCTTTATTCTTTAACTCTCAAGCTCAGGAGAACTCTGTTTTTGCATTAATACTATATTTCCATTTATGTTTTCACATTTTTCAAAAAATAGCTGCACCTACTTCTCCTTTTACTTTGAAAGTATAAAGAAATAAGGTAGCTAAGGTGGCTTTAGACTTTTGCACAGTGCTGTAGGTGTTTTAGTGATGTGGCTCTACAGCTGATCAAATTTGCTTATGAGCTAAATACAGATTTTAAATTGTGATTAACAGAAAGTGAAAACATTTCCTGTAATTGCCCCGAAGGATTTTGGCACTTATCCAGGACTTTCATGTTGTTCCTTTCAGATCATAAAGGCGGCCAGCACTTCATCGTTCCACAAATGGCCGACAGGTAAGAAAGCAGAAGCTGTACATCAGTATGATGCATGTCTACCAATTAACATGTGCCTGAGTGAATGAGTTTAAGTTGAAGGTTCAAGGTCAGAGCGGAGCAGTCAGGAAGGCGTCTGGACGTGGCCGCGCCATCTTACTGCTTACTGAGCCAGTAGAGCGAATGCAGTGAGGCGTTTAGTGATGGTTGTTTTAGTTGTGAGTCTTGTCCAGACATGAAGTTGAGCTTGCCGCAGTCTTTTAGAGGAAACAGACCGAGGGAAGTAGTTTTCATAATTAGCTCTAATTTCAAAGCAGAAGAAGAGCAGAAAAATACTTTTGCACGGTAAATGACACATGCGATCTGTTTTAACTGCTTTCATTTATTGGGATCAGGAACATGTAAGTATTACTGAAAATAAAGTTTGCATTACAGTAGCAGTAGACCTGCAGACCTACGAATTTATCAACAAATGTTCACGAACGCAATTTTCTGTTTGCAGCAGTTCAGATTTATCAGAACTTGCAAAGGCAGCAAAGAAGAAACTGCAGTCTGTAAGTGTTTTCACAGTGTTTCATTTTAAATATTCAACCCTGAAGTTTGCTGAAGTGTGATTTTACTTTCTTTTCTATTTAATGCAGCTCAGTAATCATTTATTTGAGGAGCTGGCCATGGACGTGTATGATGAAGTGGACAGGCGAGAGACTGATGCAGGTAGAGTTTTTTTTCCCCTTACCAGAGGACTCAAACGCATCTGTAGTGGCATGCATTCACACGGACTCTTCAACACCTCCACTAGCATTGCAGCTGTACTCGCGCCCCTAAACAACACTCTGCTCATTCTCTGCAGTGTGGTTGGCGACACAGAATCACAGCACGCTGGTCACAGAGACAACTGTGGTTCCTTTCCTTCCTGTGAATCCGGAGTATTCATCGACACGAAACCAGGCAAGTCAGCTGTGCAGAACACCCCTGCAAACATGTGATTGTGTTGGTTTTCTCTGTGTTGTTACCTTAAAGTTTGTGCATTGTTTTGTGTAATTTCTTTGTGGGTTTTTTTCTTTTTTTTCTTTCTGTGTGTTATTTAGGGACGACAAAAGCTTGCAAGATTTAATGCACATGAATTTGCAACTTTGGTCATTGACATATTAAGTGAAGCAAAGCGCAGACAGCAAGGGAATCCGATAGTCAGTCCCAAAGGTCGGTGTCTTCTTGTTACTTTCTTCAAAAATCCCCCTGACACCCAAGTCTTGTGAAGATATAGAGTAACAAAACAAGTTTTTTTTTTTTTTTTTTTTTTTTTTTTCTTACCAACAAAGGTT
>VUQG01035102.1:72794-86114 GCA_015106755.1 Etia nguti
CATTTTTTTTTAAAAATTAAATAAAAAAAAAAATTTTTTTTTTTTTTTTTTTTTTGTTTATCCTAGACAACGTTGAACTTATCATGAAGAATGTGGCCGTCAGACACTGTAGTGATAGCCAGGACAATGACCAGCCTGACTATGATAGTGTGGCATCTGATGAAGATACAGATCAAGAGCTCCCATCAAGCAAAGGAGACAGGACCAAGGTACCGGTACTTAGACAGTATTTTAACAAACTAAAATCCTGAATGAAATCTTTTTTGCATCATTCACCTCTTTGTTTTGTTTGTCACGTCTTTAACAGAGCCTGGACTCGGACCTCTCAGACGGCCCCATCACTATGCAAGAATACCTGGAGGTGAAAAACGCGCTCTCTGCCTCTGAAGCAAAGATCCAGCAACTCATGAAAGCAAACAGCAGTCTGAGCGATGAGCTGAGGCTCATGCAGAAAAAGGTACCCACCGCGCTCCACCAGTAAGATCACTAACATCGAGGGGCGGACCAGAAGGGGCGGGGGCACAGCGGTCAGCAGAGCACTTCTCCTGCACAGTGTGAACGCTCTCTGGTGTGGAGGCCCAGCCTGTGTTTAGTAATCACGGCCGAACCACCTGAATAGGAATGCTCTGTGGTACGATAAGGCTGCTGTGACACCCTGCCGGTCCACCCTCTGTTATGGCCAGCATGTTCAATATTCAGAGTCTGAATGTAAACCAGAGATTTCTGTTTTGTTTTGTTTTTTTCATTTTTGTGTGTGTGTGTGTTGGTTTAACACCAAAGTCACTTTCCCCCCTAATTTATAAATTAAAGTTAAAGCTGTGCGGTCTAATGTTACTAACAAGCATGTATGAAGAAAAAGCATGACATAATTGATGATGGTGTCTTTTTGTTTTTTTTAATCCCTTTGATAATACACAGTGACTAACTGAAATTGTATGTGTGTGCCTTGCTTCGTCACATATACTGTGTTTACTGCAATGAATGTTTTTGGATGATTTCCAGCTGTTTCGGAAACATGCTTTAGCACATGTGGATTTTTTGTTTGGCTATTTTTCACAGAACAACTCACCTTATACTGTTACACTCAACTGATGATTTAACAATGGGAGACATTTGAGATTTATACAGTTTTGTCTTGCTAAAACTAAACCAAATTGGAAGTTATTAAGTTACTACTTACTTATTTGTTAAAGTAAACCTGGTATAAAGTTTGCCCAGGGTAAAGTAACAGCGATGTTACAATGTTGTCGTTTTACTTTTAGAGCTGATGAAGAGCATCTAGAGCATTCACGTAGCTGCACTCAGTCTTCTCGTGTTTCTCCCCCTGCAGTAAATTGTAGCACACAGCATCATTTAAAAAAAGATGTAGGGGAGAAAACACGCACGACTGTGGCTTTTCTTGGCTTACTGTGGTGATACCTTGTAGTTTCAAAAGGACAAATGCTTCTCATTTTGTTAGCTTTCTATATTTAAATATCAGTTCACGATCAAATAAGCACAATCTTTAGCTTTATCGCTGTTAATCTTCATCACAGTTTTAAAGTAGTTGTAGTATTTAAGGTCAGTGTATTTTGATAAAATCTTGACGTTTAGAGCATCCCTGAATCCCTTTATAATTCCTGAGTCAGTCTGTCCGTACTGTAAATCTGGAAGAAGAAGCTTGGAAAGCTTTGGATTTCTGCATTGGTTACTCTATAAAATGTGGTCCGATAATGATCTCAGTCACAGGTATAGACCAACACAATGACCCTCGGCAAATGCAACACAAATACACAAACTGTTGTATTTCTCATTGACTTTAGTGAACACACCGAGTTAGCACTTACTTCAGGTTTGGGGGGGAGTAAGTGAAATCTTTAATTATATTGAACTTCCTTTACCAACCATAGCTTCTAACAGGTGTTTCCTGTTAGAAGCAAGCATCTGAAGAGGCTGAAGCATTTTCAAAAACCTGAAAAACTTTGTCCTCGTTTTCAATAAGTCTGTCTCCATCACCCCTCAGCCCCCAGACCCTCAGGCAGCAAAGCATTCCCAAACCATGATGCTCTCTTCACCGTACTTCAAAGCTGGTGTTGGTGTGTGGTATATCATTTAAGAAATCCATATTATCCTTGAAGTAAGATGGGACATCCAGTTGGTCTTCTGTTATGTAATTTTTGTAATTGCTTTGAGAGACTTCAAGCTGTCCTTCTATCAGCACCATTCTCTTAAAGATTCATTCATAAAGAGAGTCTGAAAGTAGTTTGTCCTATTTCTGTTTAATTTGAGCCAAAGGTTTTTTCATCCATGCTTTTCTAGTATTTTCCAGCTTTGTCCACCTCTATAGTCCTACTAAACTCCTGAGGTGTTGTTCACAGACTGACTTGTATCACGTGACTTTAAAGTACTTTTGGAGAAATCGGTGTCATAGAGGTTCACTTACTTTTTCCTGCCTGCACTGGGAGGGATTATTCAGTGTGTTCGATATATATATAAAAATAAGACTTTTTTTTTTTATTGGTTTGGTCGGATTGTGTTGGTCTATAATTGTAATGTGGTTGAAGATCAGACCATGTTTATTAGTTTTTAATGCAGCAATCATGATTATTCCAAAGCGTTCACAAACCTTTCCTTGCAGCTGAATCTTTGACTTGAACTGCACCTGTGTTTCTTACCTGTACAATGATCTTTTGCTTGCTTATCACTTGCTTTGCACTGATAGGCAAAAAGAATCCTCCCAAACCAAAATTCATGTTATTCCTTTGATGCTGTTTCAGACTAGACCTTGAATTTGAATTTTCCCACAATATAGATACTTAACTACTGGATACTGTCATCAAGAAAACAGATTCTAAAGCTGTTTGAATATGAATGGCAATGATTAGTAATGATTATTGAAGGGTATTCAGCATGACACTTTTCTATAGGAGGGGTGTTGTGATGAAAATGTATCAGAGCCTTGAGCGAGCGTCCTCTCCGCAGCTATGGGCTTTTTTTGTAATTCATTCATAGTTGTGAAAACAGCTTCAGGTTTTGTATATTGGTGACGTGCCAGAAAACAATATGTTTCAAATTCTATATCTGGAAAGACTGGTGTTTTCTGCCAAATTATAACCTTGGCAGTAGGAGCGGCAACAATCTGTCAAAATATAATAGAGATATCTAGAGAAACAGTGGCATTAAAGCTAAGCGCGCCTCTTAGTGTATTGCTGACATCTCTTCCAGCTGCAATCTCTGCAAAGCGAGAACACCTCTCTCAGGCGGCAGGTCACTACCAATATCTATCAGATCCCCAGCGGTACAGACTACCCTGACCCCTCCAGCCCCTCTGCCCTGAAACGCCGGCAGTCTGCACGGGCCAGTCGGCCCATGTCTATGTATGAGACCGGCTCAGGCCTGAAGCCCTATCTCCCTAAAGGGGAAACTCCCTACTCAGAGGAGGGAATCCCCACCCTGCAACCCTTCCCACCTCATGTAAGTAAGACCTGTTCCCTGCTCTCCTTTGCCATTTCCCCTCAGTGACTGTCCCTCATGTCTTCATCCTGTCTGCAGACATTTTCCCCTGCCTGTGATTGTGTCTCTCCTTACTCATTTTCCACTACGCACGTTTTATTTTGTTTTGTTTTTTTTAATTTTTTGGCTACTTCAAAGACTGACTCATTAAAAACCACAATGAGATGAGCCAGAGCAATCACAATATGTGTCCAGTTTAATAACACGCACACATCTGCAAACATCTGTTGTTAATGGGAGTGCTGCCTTTTTTATTTTTTTGCTGGATAAGACTTAGTTGTACAAGCAGAAACATGCTGTCATGGTTTATGTTGGTTTGTACTGTGTTTTTTGTGTTGATAAAGTATTAAACTGCCATACAAATACTCTGTGTTTTTGTAATGCATGATACATTTACACACTCACATTAACTTTCCATCTGCTCTGTTTGGTTTTAATCCAAGCCTGTGACTTATAGTTTCTGGTATTTTTTTCCTCTATCAGCTAGTTTCCGGGCTATTCAGAGATATTTTTTTAGGGCACTGTACACCGAAAGGAAACAGTGGAGCTCAGGGAATAGAAATTGGAGGATTAAGCTCCATTGCATTGTCTGTGTACTATTGATTTATCCTAAGCTAAGAAAGACTTTTATTATTTTGAATTCAGTGCTCATGGTCCTTGCACAGCTTTGCATTGACTCCATTCTCAATACACAGTAATATCCATTCAGCTTTTTTTTAAAAGTCTGTTTAAACAGGTCTTTTTATTTTGAGAAATCTTTGTGTGTGTGTGTTACATTATGATTTGAACCCTGTCTTTAGACGGAAAGGGGCGCTTTTGTGACCACCTCTTCATCCCTTCCCTCATTTCCATCCACCTTGTCTTGGTCGAAGGACGACAGTGCTCAAAAGGTTAAGTACATCCTCACTCGGTGTGCGTCTCGCGGGACGCCGCAAATCCCCTCGGAGCCCAATTCTACCTGTTCATCCTCTGTTCTCCTGCTCTTTATCTGCCCTGCATGAGCCATCCCTCCATCGGCTGCCCTCACCGCCAGATACCTGCCTTCATCAGCATCATCCTCATTGTGCTACTAAACAAATGGAATTTGTGGGGTTTTGTAAAGGCAAAACCTCTGCGTCACAGCTGAGCATTGAGCAGAAATCTGCGCTTGTCATGCAGCACCTGCTTTTTTTGTGTTCTAGAAACTGGTATATGAGATGATATTAGAGTATTTTAGCAATCTATGTGAAGAGAAAGGAAAGAAATTGCACACCAGGAGAATTTGAATAATAAATGCACATTTTATATTGTTTTAGTTGGACTTTTTTTCATTTGAAATACTCTAAGAATAAGACAAAGTTTCCTTCTGCCCTGTTTCTCACAATCTTGGCTACTTTTCTTTTACTTCTCTGACAGCCAAACACAGTGAAAATCTGTGAGTGGTTTGCAGTGTGAAACGATTGGTCATCTGCTAAGAGGACAATTTATGTAAGCATGAGATAATCCCACAATGTGCTGCATTTAGTATTGCATGCACAGGGAGGATTTTGCTCAGACTGTTGCAGACTGTCAGAGTATGAACATGTTGTGTAGTACAGTACATTTCCTGTTTTTTTTTGTTTTTTTTTAGACGTAGTGTTGAGTGTGAATTTGCATAAAGTTAAGTCACGCTATCAGATCACAGCAAACCCTATATGGTATGAAGATAGCGTGGCTATGTTGTGTGACACGCGCCTCTGAACCCTGACTTCACATCTGCAAGTATGAACTCTCTGGGGTTTACTTGTCTTTATTTTGGAGGAGAAAATCTCTTGTGTCACACTTGTAAAGTAACGTTTTAGGCTCTGCTGCTTTCTGTGTGGCTGTTCTCAAATGTCACACGTAAATCCAACCTCGCTTTGGCATTTCAAGAGGTTTCACAAGATATTAGGAAAGGTAACAAGTGTCATACTAATGCAAATAAATGATATGATCTCAGCATAATCTGCTCTACTAATGTGAAATCTTTAAACTGTAGATGTGCTTTTGCTTTACAGCTTTACTGGCTTGTTTGATTCAGTCCTCTGCATCACCTTTACTTGTTTATACTCCACTTTGATGTGGCTGCGCAGTTTCATGTTGGCACAGCACACAGAGGAGTCTAAGGTTTTTGTTTTTTAGATGAAGAAAATGCATTTTCACAACAGCTGCTGCTGGGTTTTTGGCGTCAGTAATGCTGGACCTCTCTCTCATGTTGTTCTTTCTTTCCTCCCAGGCTTCAAAATTGGAGAAGCAAAGCAGCATGCCAGAAAGTGACTACGACAACACGTTCAATGACTCTGAGATGGATGACTCGGGGTAAGAAACTCACCCAGAAGTCAGTGAGGCAAAGTGGTCTTCATGTACAGTTCAATAGCAAAAAACAGGTTTTTGCAGGGGACTTGATTTGTTGTGTTTTTCTTTTTTCACCCACTTAGCAGGTTCTGCAGGAGAGGGAGGCTGAGGAGCAGTGGCTGGCTGGGAGAGGGTAGCTCTATCCCTGAACTTGATGATTTGGAGATGGACTCCGACCCCACGCTTCCCAGCACAGAGGACGTCATCCGCAAAACCGAACAGATCACCAAGAATATCCAGGAGTTGCTGCGAGCCGCTCAGGAGAACAAACATGACAGGTCAGAATGAGACGAGATCAAAGGTCGTTATTTTTTTTTTAATCAGTTCTGGATCTGATTTTTATATATATATTCATATTCATATTCAGTGGTTCTTAACCTTGTTGGAGGTACCGAACCCCACCAGTTTCATATGCGCATTCACTGAACCCCTCTTTAGTGAAAAATAAAATATGATTTTTTTCAAATTCAAGACATAGATATGTTTTTTACTGGTGCACAAAATGAGCCGTGCATGTCACGGCGGAGGCTCTGCTGAACCCCTGAGACTGACTCACCGAACCCCTAGGGTTCGATCGAACCCAGGTTAAGAACCACTGAGATATATATATATATATCTCAGTATATATATATATACACACATATATGTATATATATATATGTATATATGTATATATATATATATATATATATATATATGTGTGTATATATGTGTGTATATATGTGTGTGTATATATGTGTGTATATATGTGTGTGTATATATATGTCTATATATGTTTTTTAAACTTTCGTTTCCTTGCTCTCATTTTAAACCTCAAGTTCCTCTTACATTATAGCTACTCTGTTATAATTAGTTCAGTATAAGCCCTGTCATTTCCCTCTTTTTTTTTTGTCCTGCTCTTGTCAACTCTCCCTCCTCACTCTACTTCCTCTCTGCTCCGCTGTTATCATGTTGTTTTGGTGTCCCCACCAATCGCTCCTGCCATCAGACCATGTGAACGTGAAGGTGTGCGTCGGCTCAGGCACAGCCTGGGATGTTTCAGCACTCTGGTACCCTGGGCTGAGAAGGCCCCCTCTCCCCTTCAGCCGCTCAGCCTCCGGTCCCCTGACCCCACCTCCTGGTACTCTGGCTTCTGTCCCTGCCTCCCAGGCACAGTTTTATTTTCCTCTCCCTCAGACACTTTCTTCTTCTGGTCTGCCTCACCTGCTAACAAGCTGTCTCTTTTTCTTTCATATTGTGCTGCATGCATGAGTATGCCGAGTTTCATCAATTCGTTTCATGTTTTATCTTCAAGCACTAACTTTGACTTTGCTTTAGTTAGGTGAAAAAGGTAAGTTGCATCTGTGCAGTGACGTATAGCTGACAGCATATTTGATTTTTGATCTTGATGTTTTTTACTGTAGAATTAAAGTGCTGTTCGCTTACAAGGTTTAAAATGTCTTTTAAATGGCATGTTTTGTAGGTTTTGTAGGTAATCTGGCGATGATGATGATGGTGCATGGTGTGTTCTGAAAACTAAATTGCACCTCACTTTGTAAAGTAACCTGATTATAGTGGTGATTAGTTAATTGATCATTTGTATAACTTGTATAACCAACGTATTTGTTACTTTCGGTTTACTTTCTGACTGTGACTTCAATCTTTTCACCTCACAGCTTCATACCCTGCTCAGAAAGAATACATGTGGCTGTAACAGAAATGGCTGCCCTATTTCCCAAGGTAAAACAATCCAAAGAATGGATCTGCTATTTGTTTGTTATTTGACACCTGGATGCACACTGCACCCCCTCTCTGAAGAGGCCTGTTAGCAGACTTTTTCTATGTTTATTAAGATCATTTAATATTCCTCTGCAGAAGCCGCGTTCAGAAACGGTGAGAGGCTCTCTGCGCTTGTTGACCTCCAGTGCGTGCAGGCTTCAGGGCGAGTGCCGGAAGGCGGTGCCTTCAGAGGGCTGCCCGGGACCGGACATGCAGCTGGTCACCCAGCAGGTCATCCAATGTGCTTATGACATTGCCAAGGCTGCCAAGCAGCTTGTCACCATCACCACAAAGGAAAATACCAACTAACAGCACTTACAGGGCTGCAAAGCAGTCAGCATCTCAGTTTTGTTTTTATACACATTTATAATTATTTGATTGTTTTTGTTTTTTGTATCTGTGGTATATGCATGCCTTGTTTTTTTTAATTATTTATGAATAAGCATTGGCAATATTTAAAGACAAACTTGGACAAAGTCTGGGCGTCGAGGGAAAAGTCAGAAACTTAGCCAGCTTTTGTAGAAGCACATTTTCTGATGGGGGGAAAATATGACCTTCCAGCTAACATGCTGGGGAAATAGCTTGTTTTGTCTTTGATAATTAGAATTACAAAATATCATTAAAGAGTTAATGCCTTGCATTAGGACAAAGAGCACAGTAAATCCATATGATACTGGTCAGTGTTATGAAACCAAAGCCACGCATGGATGCTGAAAAACAATAAATGAGCCATGAAATCGTTATCATTGGATGCTATTATAAACAGTCTTGTAGCAAAAGGAGCTTCCTCTAATCTATTGCACTGTTTAAGCATCACTACACCGTAAAGTTTTAATATGAAAAAAGGAAAAAAGACGAGCATATGGTTTTGTTAGCTTCCATAAGTTGAAGACTTCACGCACACTTCTGTTTCCCTGCAATGCTAATAATGTTTGGTACAGTGAGAAAAAAAAAGTTATTTATATGACTTGTTCCCTGCCCGAGTGTAATCCAGTCTGCAGTGCACTTACTGCTTATGTGTGCTCATTTGTCAAGTCAATGAATGCAAGAAACACTTGTTCAGGGGCCAAGTTATCATCTTCACCAGCACCGAGATGTTGTTGCATCAAGTTAGGATTATTTGGTGTGTTTCTAATAGGCTACCCATTGCACTGTACACTACAGCCACTCTTGGTGTTAATATTTAGTGCTAATAACCATACTGTAATGTATGTCCATGTGTATTGTGCTCTGTTCTGTTGCTGCTAGTTTTGTATGTAATGTGCAACATATGGGATCCTGTAATACTGTGCTAGCCAATGTTCATCATCGCCAGGTGTTGCATTTTTCATTTTCCTTCCGAAATCTGTTCTAAGTAACGTCCCTCTTTGTGCTTGCATGGAGTGCAGGGATGCGTACGTGATGCAGCTGCCTAAGGTGCATTTTGGGGAAATAATTATTTTCTAAATAAACTTAATTTATAACTATAACCGGTTGTGGTTTGTAAATACAGAATGCTCAAATGATTTGATTGATGACTTTAATACACAGAACAGAAAATTTATAGACATTCAAGAGCTCTAAGAGCAGAGACAAATCGATTCTATACAGAGTCCAACAAACGGCAATTGAATTTAAATCAATATGGCACGACAGGAGGCACATGTGGCCTACTTGAACGTTTTGTCCTTTCAAAGAACAAAGTTTTCTTTTTGCTGTTAAAAAACACTAATGTACAACAGAAGTGTAAGATGTGCAAAATTCCACTGCAGGTCTGCTTCAACAGGATGTGTTCAAAGAGTGCAATGGGTGAGAGCTTTTATTTTTACTTTAAAATTGGACATTTTTATCCTGAATTTGGATGGAGAGTTTCTTCGTGCATCTGTCACTTTGAAGTCATGTGACAACAGATAATGCTTCATGCTCAGTGTTGACCAACAGAGTAATTACAGTGACAAATGGCCTTTATTTCTTCATAGGGTTGTTTTAAAAGGCATGAAATATCCTTTAAGGCTAATTCCTAACAGAAAAAATACAACAGCTCATATTCAGCTTCACTTCAGTCTGGCAGGTCACTCATGTCCAGGCTGATCGTGGCCTGCTGTGAATCTGAAAGAGACGATTTCAAGCGTATTTTAACATTAAAGAGCAATTTTAAACTTGGAATCATGAATACGGCTGCTTCACTCTTCTTTTACCTTGTCCTGGTACCCTTTCTTGGCGATCCTCTGCATCTCAAGCCTCAGCTCCTCTTCTTGGATTCGAAGGGCTTCCCGTTCTTCCTCTTCCTCCTGTTCTTTCCTACACCGCTCCTCCCACTGCTCTTCTTGTTGCTGCTCCACCTACGTAACATAAACACAAACAACTTCATGTCTGATTTCTTATTTAATGCGTAGTTTGATACCATGCAGTTCACCTGGAAAAAAAAAACCCCATAAAAAACAAAATAAAATGTATCCAACCTGAGCATTTATCTCTTGCATCCGTGTTGTCCTTCGGCCCTCTTCTTGCTCCTTTTCCCGACGTCTGAATTCCCTCTCCCACTCAAGCTCCTTGATAAGCTCTTCTCGTCTCTTTAGAGATTTCTCCTGAGCCTCACGATTCTTCTGCATTTTCAGCTCTATCTGCTGCTGTCTCCCCACAAGCACCTTATCAAAAAAGACAAGAAAACCCCCAAAAAGGACAGCTTTTATTTGAACTCACACCTTTAAGCTTTACTTAAAGTTTTACTACAAGGAAAATTTACCTCATGCATGAGCCGTTCTCTGGCTTTCCTCTCCTTCTCCCACTGAACTTCTCGTTTCTCCCAAACACGCTGAGCTTCTTCTCTATGAACAGATGGGATACACTGATTTGTATTCACAGAGCCGCACGTGTGCCTTTCTGGAGAGTCAGGGCTTACTAAATCCTGGCGCTCACCTGTGTAAGACTTCAAACTCAGCTTCCCTCTTGCGCTCCAGCTGCAGCTGCTCTTCAATCACACGTTTCATCCAGGCTGCGTCAGCGACAGCTCTTTCCCTTCTTGCAGTCTCCAGCCTCCTGTCGTCCTCCTCTCCTTCAAGCAAAGCTGCCAGGATCTTACGGTCGGCCTCCTGGTGTCGTAAAAAGGATTTCAAAGAAAAGGTCTGGGGAAGTTATCTGGATTAATACACAGTAAAATCTGCAGGTAAAAAAAAAACTATTTACCAGTTCTTCCTGCACTTGCAGGGCTCTTCTTCTCAGCTGAGCTCGATACTGACGGATCAAGAAACGCCTAGTGCAACATGAATCCCATATGTAAAGTACGTCAGTAGAATGAAGTATCATACCACTCTTTGTGTTTGGTCATCTGGAGAAAAAGCTTCACATACCCGATCTCAAACTTCTTCCTCTGTTCCTCCGCCTTCCTCCTGTCCTCCTCTATCTTCTCCAGCTCCCACTGCTGCACCAGTAGAGCCTCTTGCTCCTTTTTTAGACGAGTGGCCTGAAAGAGAAAAATAAAAAATAATCTTGTTTACAAAAAAGAAAGTCTGCAAAAGTAGTTTTGCACAGAAGAAATAGTTTGCTGATGCTCTGAATACCTCTTCTTCTCTCAGCTTCAGTTCTTCCATCTGCTTGCGTAGCTCCTCCCCTCTCATACGCTCCTCCTCTTTCCTTTTCTCCTCCGCTTGTTTGATCCTCTCCAGAGCTTCTCTTCTGGTCCTCTCGTACTCGTTTTCAAAGCGTCTCGTCTCCTCCTGGTCTGCCACTTCTTTCTGCATGTTTGACAAGCTGGGTCACTTACAGTAAGTGTCAAAGCTTTCTCAATTATGCACCACCTTTGAGGGGCTGACCAGAGTAGGTTGCAGGCGTGATACTGTGCTCACAGAGTGCACGAGCACTGTTCAATTAAAAATAGATGCGTTACATAAAAAACTTGGCCACATAAAAAGATAATGACATGTTTAATGAAGTGTGGGTCATATGTGTCAACACCGGCCTGAGAAGGGCTATACTATGAGGTACTGAAGCAACTTCTTCAATACTGGCTATCAAAGTTACTAAGACACAGTAATGAACAGAATTGAACAGAATCCACCTACCTGTTTCTTCTCAGATATCTGCTCCTGCCATTGGCTGACAACGTGATCTTTATGTAATGCTGACTCCAGCTGCAGACAGATTAAAAGAGTGAGTTGTGACAAAGCTGAGACAGAGATACTGATGACCTTGACCCTGAGTGGAAGGGATACCAGAACATTTCTTTTTCTTAAGTCAACACTGGAATCAGGTTAACAGAAAGTCATGGAATATCTGCATCACAGGCCATATAGGTTTCCAGATCAAATGGATGTCTTGACAAAAAGTGTCTGTTTCCTCTACTTGGTGAACTCTCTAGACGTACGGGGTGGTCACTAGATTCCTGAAGCCGTCAAACACTTCATCAGTGGTCTCACCTCGAGGTCTGAGGTATGAGGCTCGGCAGCTTGTCGCATTTGCATCAATAGTTTAAACTTGCCTACCTTTCTCAGCTCTTGGTTGTTTCTCTTCCAGTGCTCCCTCAGCAGCTCCTGTGCAAGCTAGGCATGACAAAAAAACAGAACAGGGATTACAAACTTACATGGCACAACACTGTGGTCACTATTTATGGGGCAATATTCCACCGACTTTTTTTCTTCTCTCTTCTCTTGCCGTGCGAAGCTCTTCACTTTTTTGCACCAACTGACTTGCCAACGTGCTCCTGTTGGGCACCATCTCTCGGAGCTCTGCCTCCAGCCGGTTTTGCTCCTCTTGCAGCATTGCCCTGAGTCGATTCCTGCGCTGCTCCAAGCTGGCTTTCTTTTCTTCTTTCAGTCTGTCTTTATGGTATGCTGACATACTGAAAACAAGAAGAAGAAAAATACTTGGGTAAAAAAAATAAAATAAATAAATACTAGCATTTTCGTCAACTGATGACAAAGAGCAACACAATAAATATAATAACATAAAGCTATTTATCTATTTTTTAAAACTAATTTATACAGACAAACAAATATGACATACACATAGATGTATTGTTACACAGATTTAAAGGAAGATATGGTATACTTACAGTACAACAAACAATTGAACACTACTTCTCTTAGCATATCAGCATATTCTAATAATCCAAAGGAATTCATGAAAGCATTTATTTATTGTAATTCCAGTATTTATGGTATTTCCAGGATGATCCTGGCTTCACCGCATTGGATTCCTGTAGGTTTTAGATTTTAAGATTTTCCTTATGACTTTTAAACTGTCGGGGTCTGGCCGTGAGTCTGCTCCCAGTCTGAGATGAGGCCATTCTGGCTGTTGTAAAATCGAGACTTCAACATAAAGGTTAACCTAGTTTTGCCATAGGCCGCTCGAAATTTTTGATTCACTTCTGAAAACTATTTTTTTTATGGTCTTGATGCATTCTCAATGCATCAAGTGTACGCTGTTAAGTGCCAGGAGGATTGCCAGGATTTATACATCGGGGAAACCAAACAACCTCTGGCGAAGCGGATGGCACAACACAGAAGAGCTACCTCGTCAGGCCAGGACTCTGCAGTCTATTTACACCTACAGGCCAGTGGACACTCTTTCAATGATGAGGATGTACACATCCTGGACAGGGAGGAACGCTGGTTTGAGCGCGGAGTGAAGGAGGCCATTTACGTGAAAAGGGAAAGACCATCTCTGAATCGAGGAGGGGGCCTAAGGGTACATCTTTCGCCATCTTACAATGCTGTGATTGCAGCCATTCCCCAACTCTCT
>VUQG01035103.1:0-32121 GCA_015106755.1 Etia nguti
CTGTATCCTTAGACTGTATGACAGCATCTAGGCTGCAAAAAAAAAATACTTAAAAAAAAAAAAAAAAAAACCCAGAAAGTGCCAAACTGAGATTATGGTGAATATGTCCATCTGTTATGTACAGTATGGGTGTAGATTGTAAAACAAAACATGGATGTAGCCGCTATGATGGTTATAGACTCAGCAGGAAAGTCTTTACGGAGGTCAAGTTAGAAAGTAATCGTTCCATAGATTCTTATAGGACTGCAAATCTTCTTGTAACCACAGGTATCGCCATCATGTGGCCATAAAAAGAATGCAGGTTTAAAGCACAGCTTTGTCCATCCCTTATACAGTGTTTGGTCCAGATACTAGCTAAGAAATGCTAACGAACAAAACACTAAACACATAAAAACACTAAAATTCAAACAAAGTACACAGACCACTGGTTTAATTTTGTTCTCTTTGTTGGATCTATATAGCGCCTACAACATAGTCTACTCGACTGGCTAGTACTGTTGCTAGGATTTATAGGTGTTATCCCTGCATTGCTCTGCAATTTCACATCCAACGCTTTGGGTTGCGGTGGAATTTCTATTGTCAGGTCGATCTGCTCTCTTCAAGTAGGTTTGAAAAAACTATAGTGGAAGAAGCAACTAGAAATGTATAGTAGGAAGCAATAATACTGAAGGGGCCAATCACAGTCGTTGCAGGCTGTGCTGACATGACACGTAGTTACCTATATAGGGAAGTTATGGTGCAGGGTTTCAGAAGGATTGGATTTTACTCAAAGTACGGATTTAATCCAGAAGGATAAATCCCATTTTAGCTGCTCTAAATTTGAGCATTTTTAACAAGAGAGTCTATGGGAACTGACCCACTTTAGGAGCCAGCCTCTAGTGGTCATTTAGTGAACTGCAGACACTTCATGCCGGTGTCATTTTTCAGCTCCAGAGATATCTGTTGCCACCATGGAGCAGAAACACATGCATGAGCCATTCTGTTGTACTAGGTAAGTTATTCTGATTCAAACCCACATACTGCATGAAATGTATATGAATCTAAAGCTGAAAAGACTCTCAAAGGACTCTTAAAAAGTACTGCTGTTGATCCACTTAGAGCGAGCAGACAGACGATCTTTATTGCTTCGGGTCTTCTCGTGGGGCGTTGGGGAAAAAGTGAAAATGTCAACTATTCAAATGAACTGTCATCATGGCATCTGCTTAATCCAGTGATCTACTGGAGTTCTTGACAATACACTGGTTACTACTTATGATGA
Source organism: Etia nguti (assembly GCA_015106755.1). NCBI lineage: Eukaryota > Metazoa > Chordata > Actinopteri > Cichliformes > Cichlidae > Etia > Etia nguti. The sequence goes on from VUQG01035103.1 coordinate 1,259, forward strand.
GGTGATCTCTTTATAAAGAAAAAGATGTAAGTGCATAAATTGGCATAATTCCCATAATTCACAAGTTTTAGCTCAGATTTAATCTCACTTGAAGAAAATACAAAAATATGAGAAAAAAATAAAATGATACAGCGACATCATTTTGATTTCTTACTGATGTCTCAAACAACATTTTGCTGCTTTTTTATTACAATCTTGGAAAACTGCATCATGAAACGTGCACACATGCAGCAGTAGCTCCTCCGTAAATGGCTGAGTGTTTTCTTGCTATGCTCTACAATCATTGCTCAACCCAGAAGCCGCGGAGGTTAACCTCAAATGTGTGAATGGGTTCATCTCTTCTCAAATATTTCATAATTAGGAGGTAATTACACTAAATGGTTATGACATTCTTATGATTTCAACAGCCATGAGAACATTTAATAGTTAACTTAAGTTGTGTTTTTTTGTTTTTCTTGGGAGCAGCAATTTTTTTTATATGCTACTGTGGAAAACACACAGCTTTTTGGACACACTGAACAGTATCTGAACTAAACACCAACTGAAAACCTACATTATAATAATGGAACACACAGCACAAGTTCCTTTCTGACATCCCTTTAAATACAGCATTAACTACATATACTACAGGGGTTTTTGTTAGCAATATTATTTTATTCATACAATAAAAAGATCAGAGGCAAGGAAATGTGCAACATAAGAAAAGAAGTCATGGAATGATCTCTTCCTACAAATAAAGTCTATATAAACAAACATTATCATAATTAGTGTTTGTGCACATGTACTTTGCCCTGACTCTTTTTGTATACATATATATATATAAAATCCCAATGGAGTGCTAGAGGCATCACAAAGAGATTAGAGCACAAGCACTCACCTAGATACAACAAGCACTGTGCATATCTCTTATTTTACATGATCACATAATGCTGCAGAGGAGGAGGCTGCCTGCTTGGTGTCTGCAGCTCAGAGAAGCACGCAGAGCTTCAGGGATGAGAAGGATGCAGAGAGATGGGATCTATATCTCGTTTGCTTCCTCCTGCCATCCTTTATCAGTCTTCTGATCCTCTGCAACTGAGTGAAGAGAGAGAAATAAAAGTGAGAGGAGGCAGGCGGGCAAAGGAGGCATGCTGCCACAAGAGAGCACCTGTCTAGTCGACCTATTTTTAGGCACGCTGCGCACCAGCTATACCATAAGCCTCTGAGGCTGCGATGAGAAGCGAAGCTCCCGCTGCTTGTTGAAAGACTTGTTGTTTATCAGCGTGGGCACCGTCCTCCCGCGGTTCATTTCAGAAGGCAGGGTTAGCAACTTAGACACATAACTTTCTGAAACTTTGCCCTTCGTTTTTTTAATGATTCAGATAAAGACATGGAAGGATAATAACTTTGTATTCACCTAGAGAACTTTTATGGTGCCAACATTCTGAGCAAAATCATTGTCAGAACTGAACAACACCCAATGCACGTTACAGTTTTACAAGCATGCACAGTCAAGGTAAAAAGAAAGCACACCCTCTTTAAATTCTAAGGCTTTATGTCTCAGGACATAATAACGATAATCTGCTCCTTAACAGGTCTTAAAATTCTGGAGATTTAGAGCAAAACATGACATATAACACCATGTCAAGCAGACGTTTTGGCAGTTTGCTGGTCTGGAGCATTCAGGTGTGTGTTAATGCCACAAAGGAAACATCAGCAATGATCTTAAAGAAGCAATTGTTGCTCCTCATCAATCTGGGAAGGGTTGTAAGTTTAATTTTCAAACAATTTCAGAAAGAAGTAGAAAGCATTCAAGATAGGAGCCAGTCTTCCCAGGAGTGGATCCAAGAGCTCCTTCTCAGGCTCTACAGGCCTCGGTTAGCATATTAAATATCGAACCTCATGGCAGTAAAATTATAGAAAGACTGAACTATAAAAAGACTGTTTGGAAGTGTTGCCAGGAGACATGTCTCTTCTCTCCAAACAAAGAACATGGCACCACAGCTCAGGTTTGCAAAGTACACGCGTGGCGACACCACCGTGATGGCATGTTTTACAGCCACAAGACCTGGGTCCTTGCAGTCATTTGGGTACTCATGAACTCCTCTGCATACCAAAGTATTCTAGAGTCAAATGTGAGGCCATCTGTCCAACAGCTGAAGCTCGGCCAAGACTGGGTCTTCGAAAGAATCAAGGTGCTGCAAAGATCCAGTCAAAGTCCAGACCTCAAGAAGTTCTGCAAAGAGAGCTGTGCATAAAAAATGAGTGCAAACCTCAATGAACTAAAGCGACTTTGTAAAGGGAGTCCAAATTCCTCCACAATGATATGAAGGACTGATGAAGTTATACAGAAAATGATTACTTTAAGCTGTTCCTGCTAAAGGTGTTTCGACAAACACCTGAATCATGGGGGTATTTAGTTTGTTGGGTTTTTTACAGTAGTGTATAGTGCGCTGTGGAAATTTTCTTTTTATCATGACTATTTTTTCGCGTGATGCTTCCGACTCCACGGAAGCACAGATTAGCTGTAAAACTACTTAGTCAAAGGCAAGTTGTGTAGTTCAGTTTTGAGTCAGCACATTTTAACGACATTCTCTGTTATTCTGTGGTTACATCTGCTTGACTGGACTCGTAGAACATTATTTCAAAACTTTGACTGCGACTCTTCAAAGAGTGGAGTCACAGACTTTCACATCAGCTCTCCTCAACCGTCGACAGGATATGATGAGTAAAAGAACGTAACGTTTTAGCTTAAAGCGGCCTCACCGTTGAAGGATGCCTCTATTTCACCACGTGGCTCCACTGAGTCTAGATTGCCACAAACTTATCAGAAACCAGTCTGCAGAGGGGGGAAAAAGGACAAAATGTGTATTATAAATCACACTTGGTACGATGATCAAAATGTAAACACTTTGTGCTTCTGACTAGCTTTTTCCTTTCTGCTACATTTGTAACTGACAGCTGGTGAAAGTGACAGATGCCTGTGCGGTGTGAGTGTTCAATGTCAATGCCGATCCTGCTCTGGTGATGTGGTTAGAAACAGGAAAGGAATACTTACGCTCCTTCTTCCTTCAGCAGACTCACGAACTTCCTAACTCTGTAGTCAGGATCCATCTGAAAAGACAGACGCGCTGCTTAGTGCTAACAGTCATACGATAAAATAACTATATATTTATTAGCAGGTCCTTTGTGAACAGGCACTGGTTTCTTCAGGTGTTAAACATCACAGCGGCATGCTATCAACGGCGGCAGGTCCTGGAGTTCATGTTTCAGTTTGGATTGAAGAGAAGGGGAGGGAAAAGGAAGCAAAATTAATGGGAACCTATGCAATAACTTACAGTATGTCTGGAATCGCCTGTAGCAACCAGAGTTAAGACATGAGAGCAGTCAGAAACATTGGAATGAGAGGAAAAAAGATAAAGACCGCAAATGTGTACGTGAGTGCGGCTGTTTGCAGCATGTCTCAGCAAACGCAGGTTCATACTTCTTCATGCTCAGAATGCGGTGTGTGTGTGTGTGTGTGTGTGTGGGGGGGGGGGCACTCAACATAGCTGCATTGGAGCATACCACAGCAATTACACAGTCCCAACAAACAGGCTGCACACATAGGCAACATAACAGAGAGACAGTCGGGAGAAGAAAGGAGCTAATGGTGTGATTTAGGTTTGTCCGATGTTGCTGGTGGGATGTCTGTTTGGTAACAAATATTACTTGGAATATGAAGTTTTGAGATGAACAAAGAAAATTCATCGTGGCTTTGAAGCAGCAGACATCTATTAGATGGAGTGAAACATTTCTAGCATTTCATTGAGATTCAAGTTTTAAAGCTTTACTTCTGGACTTTAGAAATATCCGAGAAATTTGCAAGAAACAAGGGAAAAAATGACGGAAGCAAAGAACGAGGTGACCACTGGAACGTACATTTCCTGCTATGTCGTATGAGAGTGACTTGATTAAATCCTGCTTGGTTCTGTGATCTCCTCAAAGGTCACAGGAGTAAAGATTTAGGACACTCAAATCAATTATTTTTGAAAATCGAGTAATCAGATGTTTAGTTCCAGTTTCTAATAAACAAACTGTTAAATTATATTTTGCCTTCTCCGGTTTGTTTTCACAAAATAAAATCACCATAGTTGGACATGAGGTCACAGGGTTACTACAGTGAATAATTCTATACTGTTTGTGTATTTCAGTATAAACAGTTAAAGCTAAATACAGGGTGACATCTTTTAATTTAAAAAAAACACAAACTTATTACTATTACTTATTTGGAAGAAGTTTTACAAATTCATTAAAAAAAATCAACAACAACAACAACTAACGGGGACGTCTTATTTTCATTTTGAGCTGCATATTTCTATTCCAGGGCTCGAGCAGCTTTGCACGACTCAGTTCAAAATGCTCCTTATTCATCGTATACTGGGCTGTCGTGCAGCGGTTTATCCTCTGTCACCCTTCCTTTTAAGCATCTTTTTTCAGATTTTTTCCTGATTGGCTGCCTTTTGTAAACAAAAAGCTTAAAAGGCAGGTGGGCGGGGCTTCGATGCTCATAAATAGAGCTCATGTAAGGCAAAGAGCAGCAAAATAGAACCGCTGAAAACCGCACATTTAGAGCAGTTTACAGCTTTTGGCTCACAGGGATTACTTGTACTCACTCTTACTGCTGTAAAATCATATATTTTGTCCGTAATGGGGGAAAAAAAAAACCCCATAAGTCCTCTTTAAAGCCTCCACCACTCTAAGGACCGATCAGTAAATGATTTATGATCAATCAAGTTGATTATGCTTGTGTCCTTACAGCATCAATCTCCCTACAAGCTTTGCAAGTAAATCATTTAGGGGAACAGGGCAGAAAATAACTACACCACTTGCTACTGTACAGAAAAATGCACAAAAACAAAACTTAGAAGCCAAGCCACAAATCCCTTTAGGCAAAGTCAGGAAGGTGAGAAGACTCTGTACCCAATGTATCCATCTACATAACGGGTGGGTTGAAAGGAGACCAAAGATCTGCTATGACTTGGTGGTCTATGTTTCCATTTTTGTACACGTCTCCTTGATTTTTTTTTTTTTTTCACCTACCCCTCACATTTGCCCCTTCAGTGGCTGAACTTTACTCAAATCGTAGGTAAAACCAGACCATGAAGAGCGTAAGACTGTTCTGATGAGTATCTTATTCGTAACACGTGAATATAACTTGGAAAGCTGAGCAGAGCACGGTTTCACAACTATGAATGTATTGGAGAGAATGGTTTGTGAACTAGAAATGTACTGGATCACTCTGCTCAACAAATCATCAGCAAAGCCACACAGTTTTTCACTCCAGCTAATAGATGACAGTTTTTTGTGCCTGACAGACGGATCCTGTTGACTGTCGAGAATGCCGGCCAGATGTTGAAGAAGAGGAGGGACGGCCTGCTCAAGCTCAGACCACACTGAGAGAAAAAAATAATAATAATGCAAAGCCTGTGCCAATATGAAATCTGTGTTTTGAATAAAATGGGAGGTGATGAGTGAGTTATTGAAAAGACAGCTTTCTTGTGCTTCACAAGTTTCATACAAAAATAAAAATAACTTGACCTTTCTGTTGTCTAACACAACTAGTACAGATGGAGCTGCAACAGCATAAGAAGACGGCCAAAAATAGTCAAAAAAGAAACACAAGGTCACATTTTAAATAGATTTTTAGATAAACACTAAAATAGTTGTATATACAAGACATTTAATACAAGGTATGGCATCCAAGCAGTCCAGATGTGTTGTTTGAGGGACTGTTCTCCGTTCCTTGATGAGCATAGTCTGGAGCTATGCTCAACTAGGAATGGAGCCTGGAACACGCTGGGTCGATGCACATTGTGTTCCAGGCATTCTGATATCCAGAAAAGCCTGCGCTACTCTAGCAGTGTAGGGATGGGCATTGTCCTGCTGAAACAGCTGCAGGGAAGGGTGCTGTCACAAGAATGGCACAAGCACAGGTTGGAGCGCTTCATCTTGTTACCTCTGTCCGATCAGATTTCCACCAAGAACAATCACATCTGAGGCGGCGCTCTCATGCAAAGCTGCAGGAGAGGCTCAGATACACATGCCAACGTGCAGCATGCCACAGCCCCGCCTCGGTCAACATCATCATGCCGTCAGTCGCCGTACTCATGACAACATTGTGCACACACTGTTTTGATTAGTTTTTTTCCCTCTTGGCTTGAGGATACATGCGATGATTTGTGTTCGGTAAACAAATGATCAATAACCCCATTAACTGAAACCAGTTAACCAGAACTGAAAACTAGTCATAGAAGATGTTTGGGTTTGTCTATGAGATACATTTCTGTTAGATTTGCTGTTAGATCTGCTCCTTCTGCACATTTTGAGCACTTATTATCATTGCTCTGCAGATGACACTCAGTTGTATATCTCTTTTAAACCCAAAGATATTTGTAAGTTATAGATTTCTAAGAGGTGCTTAGACTCTGTTGAAAGTCGGATGGCTAACAATTTTCTCCAGCTTAATGAAGAGAAAACAGTAGTCCTTGTTTGTGCCCCTGACAGATTTGAGCCTAAGGTAATGGAAAGTCCACTTGCCACATTTCCCAAATCTTCTATCAGGAACCTTGGGGTAAGTTTGGACGGTCATGTTAAATCTCGCTTTTGCTTCAATCACTTAAGAAATATCGCCAGTTTCCATTGTGTCGTGCTGGAAATTGTTATTAACGCATTTATTTCATCACTTCTGGATAATTGTAATTCACCATTTACTTGTCTTAACAAAGCTTCCTTGGAACGTTTGCAGCCTATTCAAAAATGCTGCTGTGAGGCTTCTAAGTCTTCTAAATATTATTATGTCACTGCCCATTAACTTTAGAGTCCACTTTAAGATTCTGGTTTTGACTTTTAGAATTTTGCATGGACAAGCACCAACATAAAGAGTAGAGTGCACTTTTACATCGATATAGCCCCAGCAGGTGCCTGATGTCATGTGATCAGGGCCTGCTTGCTGTGCATTAGGGCTGAAAACTAAAAGGACACCGAGATTTTGCTACAGTGGCTTCAGATTCCAATGATCTCTTTTAAAACGCTGCCAAAAACTCATCTTTTTAAACTTGCTTTTGGGTAATTTTTTTTCCTCTGAAGTACTTGTGATGCCATTTTACCTACCTACTTTAAATTATCTCCATTGGAATGGATTTAAAGCAAAGATATGCTTATTTTTGGAAAAGTATATTCTTTCGAAGGGAATGCTAGCACATCTGAGAATGCATACTTTCATAGTTAAATTTTAAACGCAACCCCAAAGTATGAAAAACTGCAGCTCCTCTAATGACCATAGACTCTTGTGTCCAACTTTACAACAGAAATAACCATTTTTTCATATTTTAATCTGTGTAAAGCATACAAAAATATATATCAGGCTGTCTAATTCCACTAAACAATGGGTATGGCTATCTTTTATATACAGTCTATGGTATATCAGGGTCATCACAGGCTGATGTTTAAAAACTGTGATGTTTGCTGTGTACCAATGACAATCATTGATTATAGGAGCTCAAACCACAGGTCAAACCATCCACTTTACATAAATCCACAAATATTATATTTTTAAAAAAGACGACAAAAAAAGTTGCATTACCACAAAATTCATACTCCTGTAATCAAATGTCTGTGGAAAATTCTGACAATCCACAACTATCTGAGGAAAACCACAATAGGTCCCTTTTAACTGGCTTTCAAGTTATTTTAGTAGCGAACCAACTAAACTGTCGAAAAAGGTCAAAATAAAGACCATAATAGTTTCCTCACCTGTGCCGCCATTTCAATCAGCATGAGCAACTTTTTAATACCGATCCCCAAGCGTTGGTCCTGTAAAGCTTTAGCTATCATGGCCCGTTCTTTCTCATTGAAACTGCCCAGCAGCTGTGTAAAGCAGAAAGAGACACGGAAACCATCAGTGCGAGAGAGAAACACTTAAATTCTGTCATTCGTTTTTAATGCATTCAGGAATTCTAATCAAAAAGTGAACAAAAAAAATGTCGACATGTCTGATGGCAAGAATTAAATTCACAGAAGAAAAGCATCTTTCACCCCTTCACTGACAAAGTAGATGCAATTCTTAGAAAAAGACATTAAAAATGTGTCGTTTCAGAGTTGTATGTATTTACTGACACATTTTAAGTGGTGTAGTGCCAAGTTGAGTGACGTGTGTGCATTTGTGAGAAAGAGGATGGATAAACAATAGGAAGTTTAATAAGTTCCCTTTAAGTGTATTCATGGTTATGTGTGGTTTACCTCAAAGGCCTCCATCAGCTGCTCTACTTTTGAGATGTTGGGAATGTGGATGGTGGTGCTGAAAGCATCCAACATCTCCATTTCCTGAAGGACGTCTTTACGACTTGTGGTGCCAATGATGAGCAACTTACGGCCCTGAAAGAGAAGCAGATGTAATTTTGTCTTTAAGCGTTCCCTCACATTAATCAGCTGGTCTCCTCCTATTGGTCATAGAAAAAAGAGAGACTAATGATGTATAACTATTTGATAATGTACAGGAAAAGCACAGGAGATACTCTGCGCCTGAAGTCCAGATAAAAGTGTGTGATGGCTGTAACAGAGATTCGGGCATCATGATTGTGTGTTTATTTAAAGGCACCTACAAAGTGTCCTGGGATGGATTCAACACTTTTCTAGAACTCAGCCAGACTTTACAGATGTCAGTTGTAAGCATGCACTTTATACAAAAGATGGACATAGCGAAGGTTTTGTCACCTATGGTCTTTGAGCTGTATTATGAAGCCTTATAATGTTGAACATTTTGGCCACCGCCATTCCAGCTTTTTTTCTCTGACCAATAACCTGTCCATCATTCGTAGCTTCACAGCTTTAAGGCAAGTCAGCTGACGTATGGGTGTAACATACACCTGGTCTATACACGCAATCACAATGCCAACGCCGCCACTTCAGCGTTGTTAACTTCCTCAGAATATCTACAGTCTCTGATAAAGTCACAGCTCTAGCAACACAAGCAGCATATATAACAACTTTACTGCTTGACAGAGATGAAGGCGAAAATCTTCATTTTGTCTCATTTGTCTTACTTTTACTGACATGTTTCATTGTTATGTGATGTATCTGATGCTGAGAGACCACAGGCCTGTAAAAACAAGCTGCACCTTCTTACACAACAGTAATTTTATCATTAGCTAGTAAACAACAGTTATAAAATGTAGTCCATGAGATGCTGGGTTAATGGCAGATATGTATAAAAATGTAAATAAAGATTGTTTTGCATTTTGTTTTCTCACTCATATCCACCCTATTAAAAATGTTGTTTGTATGCATTTTTAGGATGGTGGGGAAGTTGTGCCAGAAGCCTCTACTATGCTCCTTTACTGGCTTACACTGCAACATCACCTCTTTCTGTATCACACTGGGTTATGTTCTGATTGCCCGCGACTACAAACCAGCCAATCAGAAGTGTTGAATTGCGAACATTTTGTAATCAAGTTCTCATATTATCCAAATTTTGATGCAGGCAGTCTTTGATGCCAAAGCTCTCACTGGTCATTGACGACTGATTTTGTCACATTTTGGAGATTTCTGGCTGCCCCAGGTGAAGGCTGACATTGAGCACACAGTCACAACAGGAGTTTAAAAAATAGAAAACAATAGAAAGAAGAAAAAAGATAGCATAATGCAGCATAATGGAGCAGACGGCAACAGTAGAGAAGACAAACATGAGCGGGGAAGAAAGAGGAGAAGCAAAAGAAATGTCGCTGCACTAAGCCGACGAGTTGGAGAACGACCAGAAGAAGACGAAGGAGGAGAGGCAGAGGAGTGGCGAGCAGACAGGGGGATTATGGCTGCCGCCTGCCCCCCCATGGCGTGGGGGGTTGTGATGCTGCATGCAGATGAGGTGCCACACAGGCGGCAGTGCTGCCAGGTCCTGGCTCTCTCACAGAGCCCATTCTCCTCCGTGTCCCCCTGGCCTCCCCCGGCCCCAGGCACCCCGCTGGGCCCAGCGCTTTACAACCCCAGAGGAGCACTGCAGCCAGGCATTCAACACCAGGCCCCGCGCCACTTCTCATGCACATGCAGCCATATAGTGAGCTATACCCTCATTCACAAACCCATCAACAACAGACACACACAAACTACAACTAAAGAAACTATGAGAAATGGGTCTCCACCACCACCATTCACTCCGAGCACAACAGGCCTGGACCAAAACACTTGCTAATAACCATACACTCACAGACAGGCGTTCACACATGCCAGTTGCAGCCAAAGACCTCCAACAATTCCTCGCAAGACTTTATGTTGGCATCCATAAGATCTGCTGCCCTCTTTCTGCCACCTCAGGACTAGCAACACTGACAGTGAGCAAGAAATAAACCTTCCGTTACCTTTGGAGGGGGTTTCTTCAGCAGCACCAGCAGAGCCTGTAGCACCATGTTGGAGAAACGAGGGCCAATAGGAACGTAATCTGATGACACACATAATTTTATTATTTCATTTCCTGTGTCTCATCAAGTCTGATTCAGATAAAAAGTAACTTCAGAAGGCAACTGAGCAGAAGACCACTAAATATTTTTTAAGCTGCCTAGTTGTGTTGGGCTCTCTCCTCTTACCCAACAAGCGCTCGATATCGTCCACAACCACACAGCTCAGCTGGGATTTGTAAGCATCTTCAAATATCTGCCAAAGGGAAACAAAAAGGTACAAACTGATCTCCATCAAAGAAAAAAAACCCCACCAGCAAACACTAAAAATAACTGCTAGTATTTTAAAAATGACATATCTTAATCTCTTAATCCAAAGATTTGGTATTTATATGCACTGTATCTGCATTATGAAATCTCTGTTACCTTTTTGATGGCTTGGCATTTGGCGATCTCGGAGTGTCCGATCATCTTGTCAGGAGAGCAGATCTTGATGAAGGGAAACTGGGAATCCTCAGAAATCTTAGCCGCCAGTGCCGTTTTCCCGCTGTTAGGGGGGCCTGGCGGTGAAAAGAAATCACTGATCAGCCGTTTTTAATGGTTAGTAAAGCAGGCCGCTGTCCTCACCTTATTTTATTTGCCATATGTGTTTGGGTTGCACGACACGTGTGAGAGTTACCTTCCAGCAGCACAGAGACTAGTGGCGTGCGGTCACTGTTCTTCGTCTGCTGCACCAGCAGCTCCCCGTCCTCCAGGGCTGCTGACACTGGGTCACCCCACCGGATTATACCGTTCATGATGTAGCTGGCGTAGTCCTCCTGGTTGGTTCCAAATGCCTGAAGGAGTGGTAGAAGGAGAGGAAAACAGAAAGTGAGATTCTAATTTTGTTTGACTGCGTGAGCTCAACCGAGAAAGGAAATATTAGTTATAAATAAGGCGTTTCCTCTGTGTTGTAGTCTTGTATAACCTACATGAATGATTCTGTGAATCCACCAATTATAAATGAAAAAAATTACACTGCTTCCTATAACATTTAGGAGCTGAACAGGTTCGATTTAGGTGTAAAATAGTGTTGAGAGGCCCCTGAAGCCTGTCAAAAACAAAACTCATGCCCAGAGTGGAAAAAACAATTTATATTTATATGCAAAACTTAGACTAGTGACATCAGCTCGACCTCATAATACTGTCATCACAGGTTTTAGTTACAGTCTAACGAGGAGAAAAGACCAGATTATTTAAAGGCATCTTTCAAAGATTCCAGCCTTCCACTAAATTTCAAGAGATTTCAGTGTTGCAAGTCAAGCACTTTTGCAAAGGTTGTGGCATGCTCACAACTGATCGTTCAGCATAAGGTGGTTTTAAAACTCTTAGTGTCTTAAGTCAGCCTGATAAAAACAAACAAGCTAAATCGTATCCTAGTTTCTTTTTTTTTAAAAATCTTGACTCATGGAAATAGTGTTTGATCACATAAATATTGTTAACGACCAACAGGAGCACTCAGTTCTCTCAAGCAGGTCACATGCAGATTGTACAATGTCTTCGTTTTCTTTTGTGATTTTTTTTTTTCCACACAAAAAAGAGAAAAAGCTTCTTCTGTTTCTGCACCATCATTCAAAGTTTTCTCCTTGCAAAGTTCCACCAGGAGCATGACTGGACTGCAAAATCTCAAAGTCTGTGACTAAAAACTCTGACTTATGATGCATTGATTTAGATGTCAGAGTGTGCCTGATTTCTGACATTTATTAGTCTTCTTGTCTGTGGTGGGCATTAGATTAAAACATCATGGTGAATGGCGTACGATAAAACTAAAAGAAAATGTCCTGAAGAGGAAACCGACAGACTTATCCAAAACTCAGGTTTTCCTTTATCTTTGAGAAACTACATTTCTCTCAAATATTTCAGGATGTTTCACAGATCGTGTTACGGAATAACAATAAGGTGGGAATGGTTGAATTAAACTTCAGGTTATTTTGATTATTAATGTCACTTTTATTTCACTGTACTCTGCATTTCATTTTTTAAGAACTTAAGAGAGACATGTGCACGGTAACTTACGGGTTTGATGTCGTTATTGAGCGAGGCCATGAAGTCTATCCTGCTGACCTGCAGTTTTTCCGCCGTCTCCATGTTTACCTCCACTGTGTTGCTGGCCTACATCGGAGCAACAGATAAACAGCACAGGTACAGAGACAGCAAATAATGAGTTGCTTCGGATGAACTCCGTTCCCCGTCTCGTGAAATACATTAAGTGAAGTACTGCACACGTAGATTGCAAAATGTGTCAGAAGACAATGTACTCCCTTCAGAGCAGAAAGGTCAGACAGAGAGATGGAGGGAGGGAAGAATAAGTGCCTAAAGGAGTGAAGAGAAACATTGCGGCCATCAGACACGTGTAATGCCCTTGTCTGTCATTTATCATCACCCTCCAATATCTGCTGCTCTGCGGGGGCAGAACGCTTAACAGATGAGAACTTCACCTTATCTTTGTGCCCTACTGAGCAGTATAGATTTGAGCCAATGCACCTGATAAAACACTTAAGGGAGGGCACACACACAAGCACACACACCTGGATACCTACCCAACCCTTCGACACCTGGGTGGCTGCTTAAACTGGCACTATAATACCACATATTATGCCCAGCAGGTGTGTGGTCTGCAACTTAAGCCAGGAACATGACACTGTTCCTGTCAGTGCTTTTGAAAATAATGTATTTAATATAAAAAGAGCAGGTTTTCAAAATTGCTTTTACTTTCCTTCTTCTCTTCCTTTTCTTTTTAAATTTACTGCCCTTTAATTAAACTTTGTATTTGCTTGTGGAAAATACCTTGTAGTAAATACTGGTTGCTTGACAATATTTTAACTCTTATATTAGTGAACAACGAATGCATATTGGCTTTATTGCTCTGAGGGCATTTTACTATTATTTCCTTGTTTCCATAACCCACAAAACGTACACATACACATTAATAAATGGACAATAAATAAGCTGTGCCCCTAAGACTCTGACCTTGATGTGTCTGTTCATGGCAGTGGACTGAGCAGCTCTGACCAGACCCTCCAGTTCAGCACCGCTGTAGTTCTTGGTTTCCACAGCCAGCTCTTTAATGTCGACGTCGCTGGCCAGCAGTTTGTTGTCCCGCATCCTCACTGTGTGGATGTTGAGGATCTGAATCCGTCCCGTTTCATCCGGTAAGCCTTGAAGAATAAAGCAGAAAAGGAAACAGAGACAGTGACCGCGTGTGGTGTGCTGGTTCTGTAGTGCACAGAGACAGTCAAAGAGTCACAGCTGATAACAGTCTTGCCTCCACTGAGCTTTACCAGTAAGGCTGCTGGTATTAACTTGCAGAAATCTGCATAAGATCCATTACTTCTTCATTTGATAGCAGGAGTATTACTTATTTACACTGTTTTTAAGACTTTGCGACCCACAACAACAAAAAGGTATGAAAATTATTAAAAGTATTACAGTTAAAAGTATTTTCATTGATTTTCTATTAACTCTTTGAGCAATTACTTCCACTAATTACTTCATAGGTTTGAAAAACATGTTCTTTATAATCATTTTCACTTCCTTTTCAATTCAATTCAGTTTTATTTATACAGCACCAAACCACAACAAGAGTCGCCTCAAGGCACTTTGTATTGTAAGGTAGACCCTACAATAATACAACAGAGAAAACCCCAGCAATCATATGACCCCCTATGAGCAAGCGCTTTGGCGACAGTCAGAAGGAAAAACTCCCTTTTAACAGGAAGAAACCTCCAGCAGAACCAGGCTCAGTGAGGGGCGGCCATCTGCCACAACCAGTTTGGGTGAGAGAAAGAAGAAAGGACAAAAGACATGCTGTGGACATGCTGTTTATCAGTCTACTGAATGAAATTCTGTGTGTTCGCTTCTTCTTACCAATCTCCATCTTTACCTCCAGTCTTCCTGGCCTCAACAAGGCCTCATCTATCAGGTCGGGCCTGTTGGTCATACCTGAGGCAGACACACATGAAAAGACAGCAGAAAGAGAAGAAACGAGAAGAAAGGGAAGAACAAGAGTGATGAGACAGAGTGCGGCTGTTCAGGTGTGACACATGAGAGGATTTAAGTGTGAAAGTGTTTATGCTAGTTTACATATACTGCGAACAAATGTCTGCGTGTTTGCACCTATGACCAGGATGTTGTTGAGCTGCTCCACTCCATCGATCTTGGATAGCAGCTGGTTAACCACGGTGTCATGGACTCCGGTGCTGCCTGCCATGCTGCCACGCTGCTTACAGATGGCGTCAATTTCATCAAATATGATGATGTGAAGGCCGCTGTTGGCACCGAGCTGTTCGCCGACACAGATGCAGAGGACAAAAGATTCATGTGTAAACTGTAAATATGTGCTTTGCACCTTTATCCTATGCCATCTGTTCACACAAGCAGGGAGGACATCGTCTCGATAATGCTGAGTAAATCCAGTTTTTCTACATCTGTCATGCTGGATATAAGTAATTTTGCAGGAGATGGTGTTACACAGTTACACCTACTTACTTGAAAGCGCAAAAGTGATATGCAACAAAAACACAGATGAACTACAGGGGTAAAAAATAACTTTCTCTGTCCACAAATCAATTAAGGAACACTCTCTTTTTATATTACAAGCTTTAAAAAAGGTAATGCTTAAACATAAAAATTAAGCTTTATCCAGCAAAACATGAGCTTACTGGCACACTTTTCCTAAACTGAAATCATAACTGGATAGTATAGATGCATAGCTCTTGTTTGATTTTATTGCCATATAAATGTTAAAGGTTTTTATTTGTCTATAAATCAGAAATTACTGTCAACAGCCAGAAGAAGTCCATCGTTTGCATTTTTTAGAAATAAAATGTCCAATAAATCATGAACTGAATGATAAATGAACAAAGCCCTCTCTGTAAAAACTTTCACAATATTGAAAGGAGTAAATCTGGAACATCTGGAGGATATAAGTGCTGTATATACACAGAGTATAAGAAATAAGATATCAACACCATTAAACATGCACCAATTTGCAAAAATGTCTAAAAGACAAACTATAGACAAACACAAATGTGTATTTTAAACTTTTTTTCCTTCTCAAACAAGCTTAATTTTGCTTGTAGCTCCTTGTCTTAAACATATAGGTGTATACATAAGTTTAGCGTTTTACCAAATAAACAGGGCGTTGATTTTAAGAAGTTCTCCGTTTTTTTCAAGGTCTTACAATATTACAATTGTCTCTTAGTTCTGGGAGTCAGTTTTCGGGTCCTCGGGTAAAGTATGATGGTGCTGGCCATTAAATTCTGTGGAAAAGTTAGTCTGCCTGCACAACTCAAGGCTGAAAATTCATCAGTGTGTTGCGGTCCATTTCTGTCCTCCCAAAGTTTTCTCCCCTGGAGCTGAGACGCACCTGATACAGCTGCATTTTATTGGAAGATGTGCAGAAAACTGACTTTGTTTTGGCTACTATAATTCCCAAAATAAGAAAATCTGGTTAATGAAACTGGAATAACTAAAGTCTCTGGCATTTTTTTGTAAGATCTGAAGCTGGCAAACCATAGGAAGTTCTGGTTTGGACATTCATTTAAAAGTTTAGGGAACAAAAAGTAAGCACAGCAGTGTTATTACAGCTGGGTACTGCCTCTCCTTGGCTGACCTGTATTTTTTTGACATCCAATTCAATTTACAGTGATTTAATGTGGAACTCCATAAAATGGCTTTCCATCTAGCACCTTGCAGAGGTGGAAGAATAAAAAATAATAATAATAACATTAAAAAAAATAACATAAAACAAAAAAAATATTTTTGTTAATAAAATAAAAAATTGAAAGCAAACCTTTTAGAAACAAAACTAACTGAAAGTGGAAAATGTGAGTCAAGTTTTTATATTGTAAAACTGGTTTTACACAAATGCCCCATATTATATGAAAAGATGCTCAACCCAAGAGTGAAACTAATACAAAAAATGAAATTTTTAACAATAAAAACCAAATTGAAAGTAAAATCCACACAGCAAACAAACTAAAATCAAAAGGAAATTGTAAATTTAAATTAAAATAAAACTAAGTATACCATTAAACCATAGTAACCTTGTAAAATATAAAATCAAATGAATATTTTTTGTCAGCTGAGACACAGAAGCATAGCAAGAAGAAACTGAGTGCTTTTCTTTCATCCTGAGCTGAATACAAGTATTGAGCCTCTTATGAATGAATGAAAAAAAGCGATGGAGCAGCAGGGTGGGGGGTTATCGCTCCATCTACGGACCTGTCAGACTCTGACGTAGCATTTAAAGCAGGTGTAGAGCTGTTCATGTCACACACTAGATGGTGTGTGTGGGGGGGTTTGTAGGGAGGTCTAATAGGAGGTCAAAGAGAACCCAGCCCCTCATTAAGTGGTGCAGAGTGAGGCTTATGTCACACCATCCAAACCAGCTATCACTGCTGGGTTTCAGTGCCCCCTCTTCCCTTTCAAACACGCACACACACACACACACACTTTGAAAAGTCATTACAGCTATGTCTGGCCAAAGGGCAGATCTCTCCACTCTTTGAGAAATTAGATTTTTTTTTTCTGCAGTGCTTATCAGTATTTCACTGGGATACTGGAAGAATACTAATAGCTACTGAGAAAATACTCTGAACAAACACAGTGACTTCTGATGACTTCTAGATTAGAAGTTTAGGAAAGTTCTAGCAACCAGGCTAATATTACTTGGGAGCTGCAACAAAACAGACTCATTTATTAATACCAACAGGACTTTTATGTTTGCTCTGCTTTGGTAACCTGGCTCTATTGTGGGAGAACAATACAAAATGTACATCGTGTCCTATTCTCACCCTCTTCTGTTCGTCCTCTGCATCTGCAAACAGCTTCCTGATGTTCGCCTCAGACTCTCCCACATACTTGTTGAGAATCTCAGGGCCGTTGACGATCTTTGGCTCCCGGGCCTTCAGCATCTTGCCAATCTGCCGTGCCATCAGGGTTTTACCACAGCCTGGGGGGCCGTACAGCAGGATTCCCTTCACATGTTTACAGCCTGGAGACAGATGCACAAGCAGGGGAGAGGAGCTGATGTTAAACCGAGCACCCACGGTTCACAGCTAGAAAATGAGTACAAATCTGTGGCAAAATGCAGAATTTGTTTCCAAAACAGTTACCTCTTTAAACAGATATCTGCATAAGAATGTGCTAAATCTATTCACAAAGGGATAAGGGATTTGATACCAGAAGCTATCTGGTTTCTGTTTGCAGTCCAGGTTGTATTGATCAGCCCCCATTTGAGTAGGCCCCAGCTGCAAACAGGTAAACAGTCCATGGGGAACTACATTGCTGAAATGCAAATTCAAAACCACTCTGTCTCATCCAATAATGTTTTAGCTTTATTTTAGCTGTGTTTAAATATATCTGCATTAGCAAACATAGACAAGCAACAGAACAGGAAGTCGTGGCCTGGAATCTGCTGGTTACACTGGAGAGCCCTAACAAATTTGCCATTACTCCAGAGGCTACGTAAGAAGGGTGGCCAATGGCTTCTCCAGTTGAAAGAAAATAGTAATTCAACAGCAGAAGGCATTTCCTTTAAGTGTGGATCATTACCTAAGATTTGGGACAATACTTTAGCTTTATACAAAGCACAGCAGCTGCAAAATGTTGGCATACACCGTAGTATGGTGTTGTATTATTGCTCTGTTGTCATATTAAAGCTTAATATTCAATCCTTTGTAAGAAGTTGGCTATATGTTAGCCTTTTATCGAAATTATCTTAATGCATTATTATCCTTAATTAAATGATGGTTAAGACACTTTTTTGTTGACTGACGAGGTCTTTATGTCCTTTAGTGGCATTTAGTTTGAAAAATAAACCCAATCATACATTTTTATGGTGAGGTGTGAAGGATGAGATTAGTAATATCACAGCGTGATCAAAGAAACTGCCCTGACATCTGGTAGCAGCAGATACTTCTGCTGGATGAACTGGATGTGGGTCTTTACTCAGTAGGTAGAGGGACTGCAGTGATGCCCTGCAAAGTTTTACTCAGCCAGTAAGGAGCCTCCTGGTGTTAGGTCATGAAATCTCTATAGTTTGTCTACAGATATTAACAAGAAGCTGAAATATGAATTCAGTTTTCTTAAGAAATACAGTCATTTTTTACCTTTCCCGCCTTGAATGGGGGGTAAATGTGTGATGACCATGAACATGGTAGAGCAGGCATTCTTTGCAATACCTACTCTACCTCACCTCCACTGATGCACATCCATATCACCTTAAAATACGAAAACCCTTAATATCTTGAGCTGCTGTTCATTTTATGATTATGAACTTAATGATCAGGATGTGGGAGCAGAAGTGTAAGCCGTATCATTGCAGCACTTAATATTTCCTTCAAAGACTTGCTTCTTCTCCAAGAAGATCATGCGTAGAATCCGTGAGCTCTCCGCTCAGTGATGTTTACAGCGTGGCTCTTTTAAATGGCCTCTTGCACCTGGTTAATGACATTTAGCTCAGACTAATTGAGAGGCTGCAGATAACCATCTGAGCTGCCATTTGGGCCTGCTGAGGGAAAAGCAGCCCGACTGACAGGTGAGAGCGGAGATGCGGGGGTTGGCTTCTCTGGCAAGGTGGGGAAAAGTGATGTGGTTGTGTCGGGTTTGGCAGAGCGAGCACTGAAGCTTCTCTCTGTCTGCTTCACCTCTCTGGGAGCAAAGGGGAGACAAGGTGAAGCTCTCAGACTCTCAGGCACAGACACATCATGTGTGACGTACCCACGCACATTGCTGCTCTGTCAGCACCTGCACCCCCTGCTCCCCACGCCTGCCAATTACCGCTTTACCTTTAGCTGGGTGCGCTATCAGGACATGCCATCTCATTAGAACAGCCAGCTGGGCACAGCCAAAGGCCAGTCCCTGCACACAACCAACTTTAAAGGTCAGTTCGCACACTGCTGGACACTGCTGCTCTTAGCTCTGCAGGTATGGAGAGTCTGTGAAACTTATGTAAAGTGTATATTTGCCATGCTTTGAGGGTCCTTACAGCAGGTTTTCACAAGACTGTTAGCTTCCTGGAGGAAGGATTAGGACAGATGTGTGTGAATGCGTGTGAGAAGGGAGGGTTTGCGTATTAGTCACCTAGACCGCCTGATGGCTTTCATTAGAATGAGCTGCTGTCCTTTTGGCAAATGAATCATCATTGTAATCTGATTGCTGTCAAAGATTTATTAATGAGAAGGGATAGCAGGGATTTTAGTCATGGTCCAGGCACCCAGAAAGGACACTGCTTTGATTGTTCCCTCACTGTGGGGGTTGCCGATTCAGGTAATGCTGCTGCATTTCTCAGAGGAATTATTCGACGTTATGTTTGTGTTACGTCGACGAAAGGATTAAACACAAGCTGAATATAATAACTGAAAACACTGATTATATTTAGCAGGCATGAGTAATCTCTCCAACCTGATGAACAGTGGAAGAAATACTGAGAGAGAGAAAAACAGTGATTATTAGGATAGATTTTTTTCTTCATTTTGTTTAATAATATTCATCATGTACGGACGAATGCACTCATATCGAGTGACTATGAAATTCTTTGACAGACAAAACTTGTCAAAACACTGAGGGTCAATGCTTTATCACTCCAAATGGGATGATAATTTATAAAATGAACACCATATTACAGCCAATAAGAGTAGAAACAGTTTAGACAATAACATCATCATGAAACAGTTTCCTGAGATCATAGATGAAGTAAGAAATAGGGTCATTTTCTCATAGATTTCTACACAACCGGACTTCATTTTGCTGGCCAGTTATGGCCTCATCACACAGATGTCTTAAATCATCATCAGACTAAGCATGGCAGTATAAGAAGTGGAAAAAGAGACACAAACAAATGAATACGTGATGGCAAAACCGTCAGAGAAACAAGGGGGGGCTCACCCATCTGTTCAACTATGTCTGGAGGGAACACTCGGGAGGCGAAGGCTCTCCGGAAGATGTCAGAAAACTCCTTGTCAAGGCCGCCAATGCCCATCTTCTCAAAGTTCCAGTCTGGGCTAATAATAGACTGGCGCGACTCTCGAGTCTTAGATTTCCCTGGAGGGTAAAACATAAAAATGTTTATTATTCATTCAACAGTATACTTTTAATTCCTTTTTCCTCCCCTTGTCATTATCTTAGATACTGCAAGCTTTATTTTGATGTGCAATAAAGTTAATTAAAACTTTAAAATGTAACTTTAAACTCTCCTTGAGACAGTTTTGGTTTCTGTAATTAAAATATTGCATTGATAAGTCACCCAATGCCTTTAAACCCCGAAGGCCAAGCTAAGTGAGTGGAGTGTGCCCCCTTGTGGTACTGTAGAGAATTGCTTCAGATGTAGTTAATGTAGACAGGTGTAACAGGTGTAGTGGTTTCAGCAGTCACCTTTGCACTGGGTGTTAAGTGTAGGTATATGAGAATATATTTTTACAGTGAGAGAAAAAGAGAAAGTCTGACACTCACCAGCCAGGATTACAGATGAGTTCTCTGCTTTCTCAAAAATCACCTGACTGTTTGCCACCAACAAACCAATGTCAATCTAAAGAAACAAGCAAAAGTGAGATGATAACTAGCTTGAGACACAGTAAAAATTAGCTGCCCTATTTTCACTGCTTCAACAGTAGCATCAGCCAATTTAAAATCAACATTCAAGTACAACATTTGGCACTTCAACTACCTGAGGAAGGTTTGAAATAAACTGTGTGGATTAAAATTAATAGCTACCATGGTATATAGGTGAGTGAACATCAAGGGACGGCAACAAAATATTCTCCAGATACCTTCTGTTTCTTCCCAGAACCATGTCCTCCCCTCAGGATGCTGGGGTCCATGGCCTCCATATCTTTAACAACTAAGATGAACAGCTTTTCACAGAAACTCAACACGAGCTGTTTTTTAAAAGAAGATACGTGCACAGGACAAAACAAACAAAAACACACATAGATAATTAGTTTAACAGGCACACACACATTTAAGCAGTAAACAAGTTTAAGTGATCACACATTTACTCTTACATTTATGCGTAAAGGTGTTACTAAGCTTCATTTTAAAACATGGAACCAGTTTTATTTCAAGTGGCACACTGTTAACCGTTAAAGCCAAAAGCACCTGCTGGCCAACACTGAAGGCCTGGTTGTTGAAGTTCTGGAAGACCTCAGCGGCCATCTTGTCTGTGTCGTAGGCCTTGCTGTCTGCATGCTTCTTCTGCAGGAAGTCAATTTCCACGGTTATGCTGCTTACACACTGTTTGGACTTGTCAAACGTGTAGTTTGACACTGTGATGGCGGAAAGGAACAAAATGAAAGCAGGAAGTATTTCTCGTTAACCTGAATCATTACTCACTGGACAGTTTGGGTTACATCTGACATTACATGGGCTTTGTAGTGGGGAGCTGGCAGACTATTTAATGCTGGATGTGACAGTTTGTTTTTTTGCAAACAGCTAAAGTAATGTTTGAAAAGGTTTAGGACTGTAGTGCATGTGTAAAATTGTTTATTATACCACCTAATAAAGCTGTTGGAATAATAAAAATCACTTTATTTGTATAGCAGTTTTCAAAACACAGAGTTACATTGAAGATAATACTCATAGTGAACAAGTGAGGAAACAGTTGCCAACTCATATAGCCACAATGCATAAAGCGCTTCTCCTGTTCCATCTAGTTATTTAGCTTAATGTTTTGAGATTAATGAAAAAGAAGAAACTTTAAAAAAGACATCATTAAAGCTGTTTTTATCACCACCACAACCTACCAAACATTTCAATCTGTTATGACATTAGTAGCTTTAATGTAACTTTATTTCCCAATAATAAAAAAAAAACTATACTATACTGTCTGTTTGGAAAGGCTATGAAGCTTCATGAAATGTAAATAAAAGCAGATGCATTTTTGCAAACCTAAGCCATGCTGCCATGTTCTTTGTAAAGAGAAGAGGCAACACTTCCAACGAAGCCATACTCGTTCACTCTTTTTCCAACAGTACTGCTATGAACTTTAACATTTTACATGCTAACTGAGGTCTGTTGAGCCTCAGATGGAGCTCTTGAGCATTGCACCATCTGACCTTGAGGTGAATGTGCTAAGTCTCTTCCTGGGAACATTGGCAACTGTTTAGAGTTTTCCACTTGTGAATAATCCTTCTCACTGCTGAGTGATGGACTTCAAAGCGTTTCGGAATGTGGAAATTGACTTTTAACCACTCCCAGATTGATGAGCAGTTACAGTTGATTACTGCTGGCGTCTTTCCTCCTTTGCGTTGTGTTAACACGCAACCAAACTGTCCAGAACAGCAAACTGATAAAACTCTGCTTTTATAAAGCCGATCAGTAACAAATGGCAGTAAAATATACCTAGTTTTTCACACATTGCATCTGTATTTGGCTTAGTTTTTATTAAAAAAGTAATAACCAATGCAATATGTAGTTTTTTGAAGTTCATATGAGGTTTTATTTACCTAATTTTAAGACCGGTTGAGCACCAGGTTACTGATTACGTTCTGATATGTAAAACTTTAGAATTTAAAGAGAGTGTACTTGTTTTTTTCCGAGCACTTTACACATTGCTTTATCTACTAGTATCTCTCTCATCTATTGTTAAATGCTAACTAAATAGCTGAATCTGAGCTCATTAGTGCATATGGAGGGGTAACCACATCACTAGTTCCTCGTTAGCAACCAGCAGCTCCTTCAGCCTTTAATGTGAGAAACCAAATGTGAAATCCAGCAGGCAGCTCCTGAATTAGATATGAACCATCATCCCCTTTCACTTTAAACTGAATGTCTTCAAACTGCTGCTGTCTCATTATGAAAATGAGATAGTCTGTAAGTAGCTTGCTGATATTTCCACTGCTTGCCAGGTAGTGGAAATATCCACACACAATATGCCCACATTAATCATAGTTACTAGAAGGCACTGCTACCACATTTATATTCATTATGAAAATGATGTGAATGATTAAATACATGGTAGGTTTAAATAGCAAAACATAGTGATTTGATGAATAAGAATACGTGAAGAATAAGAGTAAGGGCTTTGATGTTTTTAACGGGGATCAAATTTTAAAACTATGACAACATTTATTCTTTTTCTCCCCCCCCCCAAATCTAGTAAGACGCACCACTTTAGCCAAAGGGGCTAGGTAAAAATATCTATCAAAGGAAAGTCTTCCTCTTTCACTGGATGCTGGCTAACCTCTGTGACAGATAAGCAGAGGCAACACCTACCCATATTGTTAAACTGTCTTTCAATCTGCCGGGCAAATCATATTGCCTCATTCCCTCTTGACACTTGAATAATAGCTATACCCCCTAACCTGACGCACAATTAGAAATCTGTATGATAAGACCATCAGAAGTCAGCAGGGTGAGAAAGACTGCAGTGTGCAGTCAGAAGCATGCACACTACATCAAAGAATCTTCAAGGTCCCGTGCTAGTGGTTCTTATGTTTCTATTATAGTGAGTTGCCAGTGCCTCTAAAGGTATTCAATTCTATGAGAGAAATACTGAAACTCTGTTGATAAATACACAACCAAGTCACAGTAGTAATCACAAAAGGTTTTATGTTAGACCTTTCAGAATGTACTTAAACCTCTTTACACTAAAATCAAGGGAAAGTTAGAGGTGTTTTTAGACTGGTGGTGCACTGGTTTCATTAGTTTGGCCACCTTTAATGGGCTCTACGTGGCTTGTGAACTAAAAAGAGTTTCACACCCATGTCCTAGAGCAATCATTAGTCTATGCACCCTGTACATATATGTAAGAAACAACTAATCCTTTACTGAGAGCTGCTCGTAACAGAAATTATCCATATTTTTATCAGAATTTATCTTAATTATCAGCTATATCAGTACAACTGCATTCTAAAGCCTCAAGAATAACAGGATGAAAAAAGGATGAAAATGCAGAGATTTCTGTTAACTAAGATTAATCCAGTCTTGTGTACCGTCTAACAAATTCATCCCCAAAATAAACCAGGAAAACCCTCAAATGAAGTAAACACTTTATTACTTATCAATAACTTGGTATTGATAAGGTATCACATTCTCTGTAATGTGAAGAGGACTTCTTTCTCCAGAAGAAGTCAGATGGGGAGAGAACAGATTAACAAAAAGCAAAAAAACTTCCATGTTTTGTATTCATTTTGCTCTGCTGCCCCCAAGTGGCCAAACGTGCAAAGCTTTAAATAAAAATGCATTGAAAAGATGAAATCTTCAACTCACCTTCAACCTCTTGTCCAATTATTATGCCTGCCCATTTTCTCTGTGAACAAAGACAAGTGATTGATTTACTTCCATGCCTTATCATTTGCTCTTAAAAAGTGACGCACTATGGCAACGTCCTTGCTAACATTTAGCATTCTAAAAGGCAATAACATTTTCTATGAAGCTACCACACAGAAAACATCACTACACGTTTCACAGTGCAACATTCCTCTGCAAGATGGTCTTATTTCACAAAACTCCACTGAAATATATCACTCGTGTCTTTGATGGGCAACTGGCTATTTTTATGTGAGACAGTAGGCAGACTTGGTTTCCATGTTTTAAAATTGGTCATTCAGTAAGTATAATTCTTGTGGCAAAATAAGACCGTCTTGAGGAGGTTACAGTAGTACCTGTGTGCGGTCGTAGCTGCCAAGTTTATAGATGGAAGAAGAGCAGGCAGAGACAGGCAAGGCAAAAAGAGGAAAAAGCAGGAACAGACAGATTGAGACAAACACAGAGGTCCATGCAAAAAGCTCTCAAACTACCACACAGTTTTTAGGTTTACTTGTCAGAATATCAGATTGCAAACTGCTATGAAGATTAAAAGAGCAATACACAACAATATGCTTTGCTGAACACCATCAAAGTGTTTCCATGTATTTTTAAATAAGTGGAAGTTATCTATGACACAAATTTGTGTTTGTTGCTGCTCACTGTCCCCCAAACAGTGCATTGTTTTAGTTTCCATGCCGGTCAGCTTGGTCATGTGACTACTGCCATCTACTGTAGGTAATGAGCTGTGGCTCAGGAACTCATAGAAACCCCTCATCAAAAATACTGAGCTATTCATTACTAATTAAAAACGTTAATCGGCCAAAAAGGAAAAATGCTGGACTGATTTACTAAGCTTGCTGAAAACTACAGCAGCTCCTGATGCAGAAACCCTTTAAAATACGTGCTAGGAAGTCACATTTTACAGTCAATCACTCTGATCACTGCTTGTGACAGCTCACCTGCTGCTTTTGGTCAAAATACAGTATATACCATCATATGAAAAAGAAAAAGTACACTCTGTCAATTCTAAGGTTTTACATTTCAGGAGATAATAAATGATCTATTCTTTAGCAGGTCTTAAAATTGGGTAAATGCAACCTCAATGGAGAAGCAGCGTGTGTAATTACGCCCCATGATTTAGTATCTGTTGGACAGATCGCCTCGCATTTAACACCTGAATACTTTAGTATGTAAAGAAGTTCATGGTGGACTCAATGACTGCGAGGTGCTCAGGCCCCCCTCAAAAAAATCACCTGTCCACCATCCCCACAGTGGGTATGAGATTTTGGTACTGATATCCACTATTTGGTTTTTGCCAAAGTAGCACTGCACATTATGGGCAAACATCTCCACTTTGGTCTCACCTGTGCAAAGGACATTGTTCCAGAATCCTCGTGTGTTGTTCACGTGTAATTTTGCAAACTTGAGCCATGCTGCTGTTTTCTTTTTGGAGAGAAGAGGCTTTCTTTTGGCAGCACTTCCAAGCAAGTCATACTTGTTCACTCTTTCTCCAATGGTACTGTCATGAACCTTAACATTAAACATACTAGCTGAGGCCTATAGAGCCTGAGATAGGTCTCTTGGGTTTTTTGCTGTTTCTTTGAGCTCTGTACGGTCTGATAAATACTTTTCCAAAGACTGCTTCTGCATTTTCACTTTATTCATTTATGACACATTTTTTGTAGTTTATCTGAGGTTGTTTTTACCAAATTTTAAGACCTGCTAAGGTCCTGATATCTACAACCTTAGAATTTAAAGAGGCTGTACTTACAGAAAACAGTCGTGGTAAAAAAGTATCCTAAAAATACCGAGATATCATATTTGCAGGAAACGCATCAAGGAACCGAGTAATCAGTGACAACATGCGGCCAAGGATCATCTGAACCTTTCAAACATTTGAGCCTACCTGAGCCTGACTGAAGGCGATGGTGTTGATGTTCACACTGGAATGCGGCTTCAAGGTGAAAACGTACTTGTGGGCTGAATTGCGCACAATCACGTGTCTGCATCGAGAAGAAGAATTAGAAGGAAAGCAAACATGAAGCAAACACTTGAAACAAACAAACTCCCATTACCTTTTCTTTTCTTCACAAAGGTTTTCAGACAACATACCTTGGGCTGGAGTTATGAATGAATATAGATGCAAAGAAGTGATATATTATAAATGTAATGGTAACATGTTTGACTGTCCTTAACAGAAGCACAAATCCAACACTGAACATGTTTATGTTAATTGTCTTTGATGAAATTATGATTATAAACTGATTGGGCTGGACAGTTCATTCTCGGCCTTTTAACAGCATAGCAACAACAGTTTGTTGCTTTAAGTTGTATCTTACTGTATTAGTCAGACCATGACTGAGTAAATGCCACGGACATACAAACATCCATCCCATAATGGGGTCTGTTAACTGGGTCTGTCCATCTACTAGAAAGTCAAATATATGAATGCAGACATCACTATCAGCTGATACATAAACCTATCGATTTGAAAAAACTAGACACAGCCTGTGTAGAAGCACTCCAAAAATCTGACTCACTGTTCAAAGTGTTGATCCTTGTCACTGACTATAGCACAGTTGGTGAGTGACAATTCGTCTGACGGGCATCGAGCCGTTTGCATAACCTGAACAGAGAAAAAAATGTGACTTCGCAAAAGACAAAAAATACAAATAAAAGCATTTCTCAAGTTAAGTCTTTAGATCACTTGTGTGGTGTTTGCTTTGTGTAGCTTTAAAAAACCTCAGGGCAAAATGTTTTGTCGGTCTATGGTGATACATGACACAAAAAAGAAACAGATCCTCACACATGTCCAAATAAATTGTAAATTAGAAATTTTATTTAATTTTGCAACTCCAATTTAGAGTTTTGGCAGGTGGGAAGTGCATCATGAGGAAAGTGACATGATAATTTGTACTATTTGCTTCTTATTGTGGATTTAGCCAGCGGAATTTAACACACATGTGCCGTCATGGCTGATCCAAGAAGCTTTTTACTGCCAGTATGAATACAGGTGTGTCTTCTTTTGTTTTAGTACACCTTGACCTTAAACCTTAAAAAGGTTTAAAACTAGCAGCCCAATGCACCACAGCCCTGTACATTCCTTTTTACAATGCTGGTAGGTTTTTTCCTGTCACTTGCACTATGCAAAGCAATGATGTCAAAGTCACAGCAGAACATTACCCTTCTGCACACCTGAGTCACATGCATGCATGCTTTTTTACTACTCTCTCCGCATAACCTAATCAACTCTTAGACTGGCCTTGAAGAACCATTTTGTACTGTAATTGCACACTAGGTTTTCAGCTCAGTGATCTTTACGACTCCATGTCAGGCTGGTGCGTAAAGCCTTGAAATAATTTAAAATTAAGAACTATGAAAACAGAAAATGTCTCATGGCAAATTCATAAACAAGTCTTTCTTGACACTTGATGTAGGACACTCAGTCGCACACCTCAGGTGAATCTGGCTTAGGCTTCAGGTTTCTTGTGGATTATAATTTGCATCTGTATTTGGTGTGCAAGCCTTAATACTGATACATGAAGGCTGGGTGGTCAAAAAAACAAAAAAAGCAAATTACTGTAAAAACACCGAAAATTACGAGAAAACCCCCATCTAATTACCTCTTTCTTAGAAAGCGACCAAGATTTAACCTGCTTTCATTTCAAAGATCCAAAAGATGATTAAGTGCTGACCTAGATCTAAAAACATTAATCTTGGCCTACTTTAAGCATTTCAGGAAGTAGGCTTTCTTGTGCCTTTCAGCTCTCCTGATAATCTCAGATTACTGATAAAGAGGATGTCGTCTATCCAAGGTCAAAAGTATGACGAATTTGTATTTTTTTGGCGAGTTATTGAGAGTAATAAGAACTGTTTTATGTTTGTTCACTGAAAAAGGGAAAACAATAGCAGGAAGGTGTCTTGAAGCATGCTCAGTGGGCCCCCTCCCATTCCTCTCTAAACAAAAAAGTACTAAAGTACCAAAAAGAAGCCTAAAAAAGCCTCTGAGACTGAAGAAGTCCCCTGGGTGAATGATGAAATGTTTCTCCCATTGAAAACACTACGTCCAGGTGAACAAACTCAACTTTATGGTACAGCAGAAAGGTGAGATGGTATGTAAGTGTACTTGATTCACATTTGCAACTACAAACAGTATCTATTATAAGATTTAGCCTGAGAGGCGCCTCTGTTTTTCTCAGCAATAAGTCTGATGACAGAACAGCAGTGAAGCTTACTGTCAATATGGGTGTAGTTAGTAACTGAGCTCCACACAGCAAACAGTGACTGAGATGTTGAACAGGGGGAATGAAAGAACATGTTTTTCTACAGCCCTCATTTTTGTTATCAACATTCAAAATCTTTACTGGGAAAAATGTGATAAAAGTCCTTTATCAACCCATCTGTTTAAGGAGCTTAAACAAGAAGAAAATTGATCTTTCGTCTTACTCTCATCCAGCAGCACTTTGTTTTACACACTCACAGCAAAACTGACTAAAAACTAAAGCTGTGTGTATGCAGACAAACTGCACGTTTACTCCGACACCATATCTTTACATGTCGGATTGGCTGAGAACAGCCTATTCTTTCTCTTTTTGACAGTAACACCTGTACTATGCCAAGGTGAATCTAAACCACTACTTCACTACATTAATTTTAAAGCTATGGTTACTAATATTTTGCACATGAATTATGTTATAGTATTAACTGTATTAAATAGAACTTTAATGGAAAAAGCTACTTGACTAAAATCAATCAGATTCTCCCACGTCTTGACAGAGGTGCATTCAGATAGACTAAACTTTATTAATATAGCCTAGTAGTTCTTTTCCAGTCTTACTGGGCAAACCATTTAAAATACACACACATTAATTTAGTACTTTTAATGCTACACTATTGTACAGTGCTTTTTCTCACACATTGCTGATATGTCTGCAGGAGTAGTGTTGCTATTAAAGGTGCATCTTATTTTGCAAAATGAGCCGCTGTGCTGCCAATGCCTCCCCTTCATACCAATACACTTGTAGCTAGATTGGGAAATCCTGGGATTACTTAATGAAATGATGACCAGCTTAATGTGACTGCTTAGCATGATTGCACAAGTTAGGGGTGAATCCAGACAAAGGAAAGATACCCTGGGTTTACTAACCTTGCATTCTATTACAGCCTATATTAGAATATCAGATTTTTAAAATCACCAAATACCCTATATCTCTGGCTTTTCATACTTAATTACTGGTTAACTGAAAGTAGCTAAAGTAGTACTTGATATCAGTAAAAAGGCAACTTTTAACACTGAGTTAACAGCAAGTTTGGGCTTACATTAAACGTTCCTCTTTATGTGCTTTGTGTGCCTTTCTTGTTCCCTTTTACCCATTTAACATCGCCACACTTCCTTCATTTCACTTCAGAGACACATCCAGCCCAGAACAGCAGGGTTTTTTTTTTTTTATCGAGGCCAAAAACACAGCTCAACAGCCCAAATATGGCAAATGTTACTTATAATAATTCACAGGTGGGAAACAAAAACAGCTGCATGAATGCTGAGTTTCACACTGGTCATAAGATAGTCCATTTGTCTTCCGGGCTGCCTACGAAGTTATGAATGACAACTGAGTCTTCCACACAGGCTAGTGCTGTGCTGGCTCACTCTCCGAGTGCAAACTCCCCGCGGTCCTCTAACTGTACGTCCGGATTATTCTTTACTATTTTCCGCTCCAAGTGTACTTCTGAGTATGAGCTTCAAATAAACTCACCCGTGTAGACATCACTGTGGGCTATTTTTGTTTTTTATCCTACTTCTTGTACAACTCTGCATCAAGCTTCCGCTAACAGAGGTAAACGCACAGAATTGACGTGTGAAGAGGCGGGATTTCAACACGTACTGTAACGTCATCACGCAAGCTACAGGAAGCTTGTTTCATCAGCCCAAATTATCAACATTTTTTTTCTTCTTTTTTGCAAGAGACAAGACAAAATCCTTAAAACACAAAATATTTATTTTCGAAAATGTCTTTATAAGAGAAAAAGAAAATGAGAAAAGAAAAAAAAATCAAAAACCAAAACAAAACCATACAAATTGTTTGGTTGCTAGCATACCACACTAGTGCTAGGAACTAACAATGGAGAATTGTTCACCCGGGTTAACTCGCAGACGCTCAGAGGCGGTGA